>LOJH01022026.1:0-20056 GCA_001685095.1 Ellobius talpinus
TATTAGCTCTAACTTCTTATTGGCTAGCTTTACATCTTAATTTAACCCATTTCCCTTGTTTTCTATTTTATTACGAGGTTTGTGGCCTACCAGCAAGGTTCTAGTGTGTCTCTGGCAGGGCTACATGGCTTCTCCCTGAATCTGCATCCTTTCTCCCAGCATTCAGTTTAGTTTTCTCTTCCTAGCTCTACTCTACTCTATCACAGAAAGTTTCTTTATTAACCAATGGTATTCACAGCATACAGAGGGGAATCCCACATCAAGCCAGTTTCTTTATTAACCAATGGTATTCACAGCATACAGAGGGGAATCCCACATCAGACAATTGTTCCAGGTCACTTATCCTGCATGCAATACGGTAAAATCTGATTTTACATGTACAGGAACCAGAATTTTTAACCACATTTTTGGTCAGGAATTATATTATGATATTTTGTTTTCAGTTTGAAGTTGGGCTGGATATAGAAGAATATGCTAATAAAATTCTTTTAAAAAATACATCTTTAAAAGTTTTTCACATGACCTGGAAGTATGTATAGACCCTCCAAGCTTTCTCACTAGAATACACTTTGTCTCCAGGAGGCCATTCTCACTGTCAAGCCTCTGTTGCAATATAACAAAATGAGTTTGCCTGATTCATGCTCTCACAGCCTTGTCATTAAAGTCATGTGGTCTCCGGTGCAGATGAAACATGTAACTGGAACCACATGTCTTTCAGAGGTCCTCCAGACAAACTTATTCCCTATGAAGAAGAGAAATAAATGCTGAAAGTTGAATTGTCCTCTCTCGTCATGTCTAGGGGAGGACTGCACATTGGCAGTGGGCCTTAACTACTGGACTCACCGTGGGCTGCCTGGCTGGAGCCCCAGACAGCCTCACTTAGGATGAGCCCCTGCAGCTTTTCCATAAATAACAGAAGCCCCTCAGTCCTCTGTGCTTATGTAAGAGGTAGAGGATTCCTAGCTCCAGCAGACATCAGAAACCTTCCAAAGGCCTGTATAATATCATAGCTTCCTTTGAAGGAGGTGGAAAGGACTGAGGCATAGCCTGGCTTGGGTCAGACAGCAGGCAGAGTGAGACCAGGTAGTGTAAATCATCATCCATGGATTGCCATGAGTACACGTTTGGCAGAAGCTATAAGGGCCATATTGGTCCCAGATGACTTCACAAGCAGAACTTCCTCTGTAGCCATTTTCCTTAATTATCCATTGTACTAACTAGTTTTATGTCAGGCTGACACAAGCGAGAGTCATTGGGAGGAGGGAACCTAGATTGACAAAATGCCTCAGAAGATCTGGCCAGGCAAGCCTGTAGGACATTTTCTTAATTAGTGATTGATGGGGGAGGGCTGAGGGGGAGGGCCCAGCCCCTTGTGGGTGGTACCATCTCTGGGCTGGTAGCCCTGGGTTCTATAAAAATGGAGGCTCCACAAACTCTGGACAGCAAGCCCATATGCAGCTCTCTTCCCCAGCTTCTGCATCAGCTTCTGCCTCCCAAGTCCTGCCTGGTTTGGGTTCCTGCCTTGGCTTCCCTCTGTGCTGTAATCACGATATGTAAGCCAAATAAACCCCTTTCTTCTCAATGTCCTTTCAGTCATGGTGTTTTATTGCAGCAAGAGTAACCCTGAGATATTCCTCTAAAGAACACATGTTGAAGGAGGCCGCATGGCCACTTGTTCATTTCCCGACTGCCCAGACCCCCAAAATAATCACACAGAAACTGTATTAATTAAATCACTACTTGGCCCATTAGATCTAGCTTCTTATTGGCTAACTCTTACATATTAATTTAACCCAGATTAATTTCTATTAATCTGTGTATGGCCACGTTGCTGTGGCTTACCAGCTAAAGTTCCGGTGTCTGTCTCTGGCAGGGCTACATGACTCTGCCCTTCTTTTTTTACAAATGCATATCTTTGTTAATCTAGTAAAAGCCAATGTATGTGCAAAGACTCTCCAGCCAGTGAAAGGTGAAGAATTAAATATGTTCATCAGCTGGCAAGAGGAGGAAAAAAAATAATCGAAAGTAGCTGTTGTTGGCACACCCCTATCCTCACCCCCAAATTGTTCTGACTGCTTCAAACTCCTAAGCTGAAGTAGTATTCCTGCCTCAGCCTCCTCAGTGCCAGGATTACACGTATGCATTGTTGCACCCCATTGTATTTTAGAGGAAGGGAAGAAGGCTCTCCCTGACTGATTCCATTGTGAGCTTAGAAGTGGGAGCAGACACTTCATAAGTCTGATAAACCTGACTCAGCTTCTGCATGTCTGAAGCAAACCAAAGATTTAGCTAGGTTGGTGTTGGTGTTTGATTGGTTCTCTCTCAGGCATTTTGTCACACAAAATTGCAAAGTCCAGTAGGGCTGGGGCAGGGATTCAGAGCAGTAGGTCTCAGGAGTCCAGTAGCAGACACATAGATCATTGAAAGTGATGGCAGACGTATTTAACCTATCAGGACTGCTGGAAGGTGACATTGACATTTCCCCTCAATTCCTCAAAATAACACTTAACCTTTTCAGCAACTTACTTCTTTAGCTCTGTCATTTCCAACAGAAATCTTTGCAGACGCCTTTGAAATCAGTGCCCGCCAAGCAGAGAATAACATTATCAAGTTTAGCTCTTTTCTGAGCTGAGTGTCCCCTCCCAGTCTTGCACTGCCTGAGACCTGGCTGCTGCTCTTGCCCTGGCATGGAGAAATCACATTGCCAAGAGATCAGCTGTTAAGAGCACTGGCTGCCTTACAGACAACCAGGGTCGATTCCTAGGCACTTCCATGGCAGCTTACCACTCTCTTAACTGGAGTTCCAGAGGATCCAATGCCCCCCTTTGACCAATATGGGTATCGCTTGCACACAGTGAGCATACATACTACATACACATGCATACAAAACCAGTGGTATGCAAGCCATTCTTCACAGTGTTTGGATAGCAGGGTGGAAGAGTATAGAGTTCAGTAGAAGCCTGATCCTCTCACTTCAGAGTCACGTGATCTCATCCCTGGACTCTTGAGTATGATTGGTCAATGCTTCTTCTGAAATAATTTTTTAGAGTTTCAAAAAAGAGTTTTCTATTAATGATGCTTTGCTTTTCTGCTTTGAAGCAGGGATGTTCTGAGATGTTCTGTTTGGTCACACTTGCTGCACCTGTAACTCTGATGATTCCCCTGCCGGCTTTACAGCAGGCAGAGTAAAAACAATCCACCAAGAGACCAGAATGAAACTCAGCTCAGCCCAGTTTTATTGTAACCAGTACTTGACCAGGACTTCCAGAATCTGGCCCAGATCATTTTGCTTTAGCCATATTTAAGCACAGCACAATTTTTCATAAAAGTATTTGGATAACAATTAACTCAGCCTCAAGTGCACAATGATTTGAGATTCTTTACAAAGTACATCTGGCTTCTTTCGTAAGAATGGGTACTGTTGGCTCAGAGACAGTGCCCAAGATTTATGGTCTAGGGAGCTTGACTGAGGTAAACTTAATGCCTTTGGTGTCAGGATTGGCCTGCCCCTAAGAAGTCACTTAGGCTGTTGTAAGGCATAAGTGACCTTACTCATAAGAGTGGGCTTTATGGTCTAAAAGCAATGCTCAAGGTTTAAGAGAAATGGTCTTGGATAAGTAAAAACATAAATTCTGGGAGATACAGCAGAGCCTGTCTCATTAGAGGGCAAAGGATCACCAGGTTGTAGAACCACATCATCCCTGGCATTTTAGGAAGAGTGGTTGTGCTCCTCATTCTGTTGAAGAGGTAAGCAGTTTGCCTCACTTTCCTGGCTTCCCCGGTGCTTATCTGTGTGCACAAGGCCGTTTTGCCCTCTACAAATAGCTACTCTCATGATACGCAGTAGCCAGTTCCAACAGAGTGACAGTTTTCTGTATGCAATTTTTTTCAGATTAAGGTATCCAGTAACTCTGACTAACACTAACGTGTGCATTTTGCAGATGGGTTTAACATTGACTATTAGTTGACTCTATATTTAGGTGCTAGAGGTCAAAGTGGGTCCTGAGCATGCTAAGCATGTACTTGGTAACTGCACTTTACCCTCAGCCTGCAATTAGTTGATACTATAGATGGGCTTCATACAGCAAGTTGAAAACCGTAGGAGCAAAAGTTAAACAAACAAACAAATACATCAGGCTTCTCAAGAAGGGAGTTTTGTCAAGATGGACTTGACAGTTTTATGTAATGCAATGCTTGGTTGAGACCAATCAAACCTTAATATCAACACTGATGATCAGCCTGCCTGGAGATTCAGGCTTGCCAGTAGCCATGACACCTTAAAGCTAACCTCTATGTTCCTGTCTCCATCTGTATGTAGACAAGCATCTCTGTCCCTCAGTTCCCTTAGTCATTTTGGGATTCTGGAGAATCCAGATGGAGACAAGCAGTCTGCAATGTTTGGAGATTAGGGTGGAAGAACGCTGTCTTAGTGAGGGTTTTTATTGTTGTGAAGGGAAACCATGACCGCAGCAATGCTTCTTTCTTTGCTTGTCTGGTTTTTATTTGTCTGTTTGTTTTGTTTTTCAAAACAGGATTTCTCTGTGTAGCACTGACTGTCCTGGAATTCTCTCTGTAGATCAGGCTGGCCTTGGACTCAAAGATCTACCTGCCCCTGCTTCCCTAGTGCTGGGATTAGAGGCTGGAGCCACCACCACCCTGCAACCATAGCAACCCCTTTAAAGGGAAACATTTAATTAGGGATGGCTTACGGTTTCAGAGGTTTAGTCCATTATGGTCATGGCAGGAAGCATGGCAGTGTACAGGCAGACATGGTGCTGGAGGAGCTGAGAGTTCCACATCTTGATCCACAGGCAGCAGGTAGAGACTGAACCACAAGGCCCTACCTGAACTTCTGAGGCCTCAAAGCCCACCCCCTTGTGACACAGTTCATCCAGCAAAGCCACACTTACTCCAACAAGGCCACACCTCCTAATAGTGCCACTCACTATGGACCTGTGGAGGCCATTTTTATTCAAACCAGCACAAGTATAGAATTCAGTAAAAGCCCAGCCTTTCAAGTCAGTGAGTTAAGGAAACTTGTCTCTCGACTCTCGAGTACGAATGATGATGCTTCTGAAACTCCCACACTGTTTGGACATGGCAGCCCAGTGAGCCTGCGAGGTCATGCCCACTTCCCTTGAGTCTTTTGGATTTGGAGGTGGGGCAGGCGGCATAAGTATGCCTTTATTTTTGTGCCTATGTTTATAGGTACTGAAGCTCAAACTCAGGGCCTTTATGCTTGCTATGTAAGCACTCTTCCTATGAACAATCCTAGCCCACTAATCTCCCTTTGCCAAAGGTGTTATATCATGCATGTGTGCCTGTGTGTGTGTGTGCACGTGTGTGTGTGTGTGTGTGTGTGTGTGCCTGTGTCTCACACATGCTCAAGTGATATGGGGCATGTAGAGGTCACAGGACAACCTTAGTTGTTGGTCTCTGCTGTCCATGCTGGCACATACTCTTGGCTGGTTTACAAGTGTAGTTGGTTTTTATTTAGTCTTTACTCTTTTAGGAGCCAGCCACCCAGCTCCCAAATAAATACACATGAAGACTTATGAATGCTGGGCCTTAGCTTGTCTTATTTCTAGACAGCTTTTCTTAAATTATCCCTTCTACCTTTTGCCTCTGGACTTTTACCTTTTTTCCCCTATTTCTGTGTATCTTTTCTTTCCTTCTTATTCTGTGTCTGACCGTGTGACTGGGTGGCTGGTCCCTAGCATCCTCCCCTCCTTCTTTCTCTTGCTCCTCGACCTCCTCTTCCCAGATTTCTCCTCCTATTTGTTTCCTCTGTTTGCCAGCCTCACCTATCCGTTCTCCTGCCCAGCTATGGCCTTTCAGCTTTTTATTAGACCATCAGGTGTTTTAGACAGGCAAACTAACACAGCTTCACAGAGTTAAAACAAATGCGACATAAAAGAATGCAGCACATCTTTGCATCATTAAACAAATGTTCCACAGCATAACCGGATGTAACATAATATTCCGCAATGTACAAGCTTCTAGGGTTTCTCCTTATCTCTGCTTCCCATCGCACTGCGGGAGTGCTGGGATTACAGACACACACCACTGTGGGGATTCAAAGGGCTTTACCCACCAAGATGGCTCCCTACTCCCACAGGTGCCATCTAATCACCTCCAGTGATTCATTTGGAGAAGGACGCACTTTGCATCAAATGCTGAGCAATGAATGTGCATGGACAGATGCATGTGTTGTGAAAATTCGAGGGCATGGTTGGGCAATAGTGCCACACACATTTGCTCGCAGCACTTAGGAGGCAGAGGTAGGATTAAGGTTGAGGCTAACCTGGTCTATAAGAGAGTTCCAGGACAGCCAGGACGGTTAACAGAGAAGCCCTGTCTAGGGGGCAAAAAAATATCGAGGGTGTGGTTCACTTCTTTTGTAATGAACTTGTCAGGTTACCAGAACCAGTCATACTTATACTGACTGAATCAAAATTTAAAGATTTGAGAAAGCAATCGACTTTTTAAACTTAAAAAAAATAGTAAACTGAAGTAACCTACTCAGCTAATCAGAAACTTCTGTGTTTGTTTGGAGAAATGAGATATTTTCCTGTTGGGAGTTTTCATTTTAGAATTCTGCTTCTGGAAAAGCATCAACAAACACAAACATAGAACCTAGCACCCTGTGACCTATAGTGAGAAGACAGAAGAAGGGAATTGCATTGAATTACTTTTGCAGTAATCCAAGATCTTCAAGATCTTTTCCCCCAGGGAGGCTCCGAGGGAAGTACTAGGGACCATGCATAAGCACACAGGGATTTATGTTTGCATCAGTTGCCCCTGTCTTGATTTCAACCTGCCTTCTCCTTCAGAAAGAGCCATGCGGGTCTTCAAGCTGCTGCTCATGACTCATCTTGTGGACTATTTTGTGCATGTAACTTTTGGGAGTGTAATCAGAATCAGGTTAGCCTCAATCTCCATCTGCCCGGAGTAACGCTGTTAAATATTTAGCAGTACACACTTGAGGCAGTGGTTTACTCTGGTTATGAGCATGCATTTTGTAGATTAGAAAAATCTGGTAGGTGGGAGAAAAACTTTAGAAGGTGTTTGTATGTATGAGGCTGCTGGGGTGGGATAAGGCATCTTGGAGCTTTGAAGACACAGGGATGAGAAGCAGATGGGAGAAATATTTTATAACTAATCTTTAAAGTGATTTTTATGGTTTTCAATGGACTTTTTTTAATGTATCCTTTTTTATGATTCCACGAGTTCAGAATCCAGGTGAAGATGACTTTTGAAGTCTTAGTTTACGTTTGTGCGGATCTGTTGGTGTCTTCCAAGTCTGCATGCGGCACATCTGCCTATGCTATCTTCTGAGAGAAATGAGCATTTTCTCAGCCTTGCTCTGTCAGGACTGGCAGAAAAATTACAGCTAGAGAAGGAATCTTAAGAGCTACGGACACTGTATCACAGTCTGGATAACTTATTAAGAAATTTATTTTGATTCCTGATTCTGATCCAAGGCTGAGTGACCTCAGATGGAGCTGGCCTTCATGCTGGCAAAGAATGGAGTTGAGGCAAGATTTCCATGGCAAGACACAGGCAGTGTGCTTAAGAGCTGAGTCCCGCTCACTTTTAAGAGGTTCTTTATCCTAGCATCGTATAATGGAGTCAATTTCAACACAGATTCGAAAGGAGACAAGTCATGTTCAAACTGTGGCAAGAAGCACCCTGGAAGAAAGGCTCGAAGGGATATAGTGTATGTAGTTAAACACAGTGATGCCATACCAAAAGCCTCAATTTTAGTGATTCTTCTTTTCCAGGGGAGGATTTTTTTTTAAATCGTGTGTGTGTGTGTGTGTGTGTGTGTGTGTGTGTGTGCACCATAACATGGGTGTGGGAGGTCAGAGGGCACCTGGTGGGAGTTGGTTTTTTCCATCTATCATGTGGGTCCCAGAGATCAAACTTGGGTCTTCAGATTTGGTGGTCGGCACTATCGTCTTTTAAGCCACCTTGTCACCGTCTTTTCTTTTTCTCTTTAAAGACATGGTCTCGCTCTTTAGCCCAGGCTGGCATGCATCTCATTGCTTAGCTCAGGATAGCTTCAGTCATCTTGCCTCTGTCTCCCATGTGCTGTGATTACAGGTATGAGTAGAAATCATTTGCTTCTACAGGCTCAGGCCCAGTGTCGAGGGAGAGTCACCTGGGGTTTCTAGTTTGTCTCCCTGTGGTTCCACCATGCTTCTGGATTCCGGTGTTCCTGTGGGGTCCCTTATACTCAGCAGAGAGGTGAGGAATGTGGCCACTGATGATGAAGGCTGTGGGAAGATTTAGAAGCCACGCATATACATACATCTTTCACATTCTGCAGTCACAGTTCATATCATAAGCTGCTACCTGATGACAGAGGACCTAGGGTACAGATCTGGGATGTGGGCCTAGGGAGAAGAGGCCACATAGCAATGCTGCCGTGCTGCTGGGCACCCGTGTTCTGTGTCTCTCCTTGAAGAGCCAGAGAAGGAAGAGCAGAAGGTGAAGGTACCAGAGTGGTGGTGAAAGATGCTGACATGCTGATGTAGTAGGTTCAACACCAGGCTGAGCTGCGGGAGCTCCTTTCGCTCCTTCAGGCAATAGCCGCTGAGATACCAGCCTACTGGGGCGTGGTCTCTCTCTCTTTAAAAAAGCAGCATCAGCCCTCCACTCTCTCTCGCTTCCGGCTCTGTTTCCGGTTACTAGACTCCTTTCCAGATGGCACAGAGGGCTGTTGTCTGGGACAGTGATCTGTATGATCTGTAAGTTTTTTTCCCTTTAAATAAATAACCATTCTATTAATCATAATTCCAAACTGGTGTGGGATTGTTTGTGACTTACGCCTTCATCGCTGTGCTGAATCCATCTCTGGGGTCAAATACCCTTAGTCTCCCCCTTATACACAATAGTAGCACTTCCAGGAAGTTAAATTTTGGGAGCTGGGGTGTCCTAGTTAGGTTTTCTATTGCTGTGAAGAGACACCATGATCACGGCAACTCCTATAAAGGAAAACATTTAATTGAGGTGCTGGCTTACAGTTTCAGAGGTTCAGTTCATTATCATCGTGGTGAGATATGGTGGCTTGCAGGCAGACTTGGGGCTAGAGAGGGAGCTGAGAGTTCTATATCTAGCAGGCAACAGGAAGTGGACTGAGGCACTGGGCGTGGCTTGAATAAACACGTGACCTCAAAGCCCACTCCACAGTGACACACCTCCTAATAGCACCACTTCCTTTGGGGACCATTTTCTTTCTAACCACCACATGGTGTCACTCCTGGGCATTAAACCACCACGTTCATGCTAGGCAGGTGATGGATCTACCACTGAGCTATAGCCCCAGCCCCCAGGCCCACCACCCCTCCCATTGCAGTTTTTACTTTGAGACAATGTCTCCAAAAGTGTTCTAGGCTAGTGGCTTTCTCATTGTCTATGTAGGGTTTGTACTTGCGGTCCAACTGCCTCATCATCTTGAACAGCTGGAATTGTAGGCTTGTGCCATGAAGCATGACTGCATTAATTTTTGAATGGCCTAGATCTGTGTCTGGACTCAAGCATTTGACTTACCTGTCTGCCTCTCATCCCTCTGGAATTAAGGGTCTGTGGAAAGACTTTCTTTACGTTGTACTTGAGACTCATTGTATTCGAATGGGTATGAATAAGGCTTTCCCTTTGATCAGTGATGATTTAGCACATAAATTAACATAAGTGTGTGTAAGACAGTGGCACTGAAGGCAAAAAGGGGCTCCAGCCCGTGCATCCTAACCTTATGCTATGAGAATTGAGACTTATCTGTCCCTTTTCCCCAGTGAGGTCGCTTGTGGCAATTAGTCATGAACCTGATATTAGACACGAAGCATGTGCCCCCACATCTTTGTATGTGTATATATGAGGCAAGACTGGGGGCGGTGAGTGAGACTGTGTGTGTGTTCACGGGCATGTATGCCGTGATTGTGCATGCACATACATGTACTCATAGGAACAAGGGAATAATCTTGGTTATCATTCTCAGGAGCACCATCCACTTCTTTTGAGACCAGGTCTCTCAGTGGGACCAAGGACTCACCAGTTCTGCTAGACTGTCAGACCAGTGAGTCCCGGGAATCTTCCTGTCTGTTTCCCCAGGACTGGGATTGCAAATGCATGACTATCTGCCTAGCTTTCCACATGGGTGCTAGGGCTCTCACTCGGGTCCTCATGTTTGTCTGGTAAGCACTTTACCAGTTGGATCCATCTTCCCAGCCACTGGACTAATTCTTCGGGTGTTGCGGATAGAACTTGCGTCTTTGAACATGCTCCATTCTGCTGTTGTGCTACGTTCCCCTCGGAACTATTTCAAGAGCCCAATGCACATAATTTTGTAAACATATTTTTAAATACGTAGATGACCATTAATTTAAAATTTTTAGTCAATAACAGAAACTCTTCACTGAAATTCTACCAGAAACTCGAGTAATGTTGCATGGCCGCAGAGGAGGGAGACTGGGGTGGAGCTGCCCACAGGGAGTGGGAAGGAGTGCACACAGCTTGTCAGAATTCTAGTCCTGTTCCCACAACATGGACTTCATACCTTGGTTTGGGTCTCAGCTGTGCAAAGGACAAAACTGTTTTCCAGAATGAACTATCAGCCTCATGGAATTTTGCAGCAAGTGTCTGAACATCTTTGTTTTCATGGGAGTCTTTTAGTGGTTGATGCAGGTCAGCGTGAGGCCACAGGCAGAGAGAGCCCTGAAGCTCAGTTGGGCATGAGGGACAGTGGGTGTTGATGGGACGCAAAAGAGCCTATCCAGAAGGCCTGGCCCTGGCCTGACTTTCTCATCAATCACTTTGAGATTCTTTGGCAAGACCCTCACCGTCTGGATCTCCGTTGTCTCAAATCCTGCCTCGGTGGAGCATCAGAGGAAGCCATGGTTCTTGTCCAGTTTTGGTCTAGGGCTTGTTATTTGAAAATACCCCCAAACGAGCATGGATGGAAAAGTAAAAATTTTCCACAGTATTTCTGGGTTTTCACATGCTGCTTAGGAGGAGGGAGTTCTCATGTTAACAACCCTCAGGTCAGGCTGGCTTTTAGGACTCATTTGTAAATATTGCAAATAAGTTGCATACAAATTAGCAACTTCAGACACGGTGAATGGCTCTGTGGGTAAGGGCACTTGCCACCAAGTCCAGTGACCCAAGTGTGATTCCCAGAACTCATGCTGGTGTAAAGAGGGAATTGACTCTAGCAAGCTGTCCTCTGGCCTCCAGAGTGTGCTGTTGAAGGATAAAGCCCCTGGCCTTGTCCATACTGTGTACCTATCCTACCCCTTCAATAAATAAATGCTAAGAGATATTAGCAACTTCAGTGTAATGTTAGGCTCATTAGCTTAGTCCTTTACCTACCTTAGGAAATAAAACTATCATTATAACGATGCTATGTCCACCTAAAATAATTTATAAAATAATTAGTAAACCTATGCGTATGCATTGTATCCTTTTACTGAAAAAATAATTTTAGTATTTTGTTTTTTTCTTTATAGATATGATCAGAAAAATCATACAGAGGAATTTTGACTTCTCAGTTGATTCAAAGGAGGTAACGTTTTATTGTTATTTGTTATTAAAAATAGCAAATATGAGAAAAATCATGTCTAACTTGAACACGGGTCTTTAAAACAACCATTATTTTATTTGTAATTTGGTAACTTTCTTTGACTAAGGAATTTTTATGGGAAATTTATTTAATAGATCCCATTTGAGTGGCAGCAGAAACTTCACAATTGGTAATTGAGGAAAACCAAGTTATGTGTCATTTGAAATTTTCTGAAAAAAACAATGCTAAGAATTTTGTTTGTTTGTTTGTTTGATTGATTGGTTTTGATTTTCAGCTAAGGGAGGGACGCTCCTTAAGCAGAAATGCTCGAGAACTCTTAGAAGCTAGATGCTGTGACAGGGAGCTTGTTTTCGAGAACGGTTCTCTCCATGGCAGCTTCTCTCCTAGCTCCTCATTGCATTGGCTGAGCAGCTGCTCGGTGTGCATGCAGCTGGAATTAGAGGGATGGTGGCAATAAGGAAGGCCGCTCTTGGACAAGCCCCGGCACGACATTATGGTTTCTGGGCAAAGGACAATGAGAAAATAAGTAGGTCTGAAGAAACATGCAAAGAAACAGAGAAAATCAAGTAATTCTGAGCAGATGTGAAGTGACTCTCACTGAAGGACAAGGGGAGGGGCCAGGTAGGAGGAGAGGACAAGGGGACGGGCCAGGTAGGAGGTGGCTTTGGGAGTGCTGGGGGACTAGGTGAGCTCTGAAGCCAGGTGTGGAAGAGAGAGAAGAGCAGTTGGTCCAGAGAGAGAAAAGTGACCCCTGTCAGGTCAGGAGGTGAGAGGTCAGGGTTTGCAGAGAGCATCAAGGCATCTCACTGCCCTCTGTCAGCCCACGAGGCACTGCTGCTCCTCTCCCTTTCCTTCTGTGACCTAAACAGAAGAATTGATTTCAATTTTGGATAGTTGTAAGTGTAAGGTCCAGGAAACACACAGACAAGGTATATGCAGGGTAGTGGGTGATGGGTGATAAAAACCAGCGAAATGTGTCTGGCGTGTTCATAGCCCTCCGCAAGGTAAGGAGGGCATGCTACTCACTCCTGCTCTGCTCTGAGGAGCCAGGGGAACAAGGAGATAGCCAGGACAGGGCTGAATGTGAGGGCCCACTGCCCCAGTTGGCTTATGAGTTTAGACCCTGAAGTCAGAAACAGCTGCTTCACAGCCTCTGTTTGTGGTGAGTGATACCTGGAAAAGGCTGTGTGGAAATGCAGAAGAGGGAAGCTGCTTCAGAAGCCGTTTTCATCTGTCCGAACATGGGACAGTTCCGGAGGAAACCACCTTGCCTTCTGCTCACTCCCCTGCTAGGACTCTGCAGAGCATTTTCCTTCAATGCTCTCACATCATTTTATCACCAAATTCTTGTCCAAATTGGCTCATATCTCTGGACAAATGCCATGACTGCTGCTTTCCATGTGTCTTGAACATTAGCATGCCTGATGAATCTGATAGCCCCAATGGCAAGGGCTCCTCTTCTAGGAACAGGTAGGAATGGAGACAAGATCTCCCTTGGGTTCAGGTCCAGAGACTCCTGGGAGTGGTCTGGCTACCTCTTTGCTACCTCTCCAGTGGGAGAAGATACACTGCTCATTAGAACTCACATCCCATTTTTTGCACAAAGAAAGCACACTCCAGGGATCCTGGAGGGCATTTAAAAAAAGAGCGTATTGCAGGAGTCATTGGGTTTTACTGTCTGTAAGAGGCTCTGTCCAGCATCCATCTTGAGTATCTGCTCATCCAGAACACAAAGAAGCACTGATGGCAGAGTACCTACCCATCCTGTCGCATGCTGCCATTTCCCTTATAGTTTCTGCAAACGCTTCACCAGGTACTTCTCTCTGCTTATCCTACCCATTAGTGGCAACACCGTGGATGTTCCCTAGAGATTTTGATATTGTTCTACAGGGTGGGCTGGCTACTGGTATTTTTACAAGCTCCCTTGATGGTTATAATGGGCAACTGAGTAGAGAACAATGGGACACCAAGGTGTGGAAACAAGATTTTAAATGCTGTACACCACAGAAATAAATTTATCCTGTATTGCAACTCATTTAGAAAGAGAGGAGTGAAAATTCACCCACCCGAGTCCATGGACATTTTTGCTGTTACCCTGTAAAATAGATCAGACAGGTTGGCTCTTAGGTTAGAGCAATTACAAAAGAATCAGCCATTTGTTATAGTTTATAATTAGAGTGACATTCGTGCATCCAGCATGACCAGACACAATAACCAAGTGAGGACAGATTTCCCCAGATTATTCATGTGTAATTATCGCATGAGGGTTCCCTTAAAATATAGATACCTGGCCTTACCCAGAACTGGGCTCAAGTACCATAAGGGAAGAGGAGACTGGAAATTAATTATATGGGGAGGTCCTTATGGTTGGTGGATATGTCAGTGGTGTCAAGCTTGTAGGCTCACCTGGGAAGATAGAATGGAACTTGTCAGGACGCTAAGCTAACCCTTGGGGATATGTCTATCTAAAATGTCCCCAACCCCCAGCATTTTCCGTGCTTCATTTAAAAATTAATAGAAACATGAGCATTGTTTTTTTTTTAAGTTGTGAAGATCTGCCCCAGGTGAGGAACAGTTTGCATCCATTCAGGTTTCCAAGCCAGAAAACTTCAAAGCAGTGAAACGGAACCACCTCATTTTATTTTTTGCCACAGATGGCATCTAGAAACAGCAGCAATTTTCTTCCCTACCACACGGGCCACCAAAAGGGATAGGTTTATAAATTGAGCAAATTTAGCTTAAGGAAAAATCCACTGAGATCTGCTTTATTTTCCTCTCATCATTGTGGGTTAGTTCATCTTCATCGCTGACTGGTCCCCATCTCTGGATGATGCTGAAGAATTTCTGGTTTGGGGCTGTGGCTTTTCTTACATTAGCTCATCAGCTGGTTAAGTTTTGGTTACAGGTGGGACTTGCTATCTAAGAGGTGATATGACAGGAGATGGCTACACAGCAGCCATTTCTTCTAAGTGAAGCAACGTATTTCTAATGGCAAGTTCAGGGCTACAGAGCAGTGTGAAATAAGATGTGCAATGTCCAGACTTCCTGGAGGAGGTAGCATCTATTCTGAAACTTGAGTTTCATTCAGGGAAGAAGGGATGACCTGAGTAGGGAGACAACCTGGGCAGTCAGCGTGAGGAGGGAAGAGAGGAAATGTCTTGACAGAGTGCCAAAAAACAACTTAGAATGGCCAGAAAGAGTGAGGATGTGGAGCCAAGATGGGTAATAAAGGACATGCTGGGAAGTGTGCATTAGAAATGGCACACCTTTAATCCCAGCACTGGGGAGGCAGAGGCAGGCAAATCTCTCCGAGTTTGAGGCCAGCCTGGTTTACAAAGCAAGTCCCAGGACAGTCAGGGCTATACAGAGAAACCCTGTCTCAATAAACAAACAAACAAATAAATAAAAATAACCAAAATAAAAATGAAGTAAAGAAAGAAATAGGGGAACTTCACTGGATTCTGTTAAACAAGGGAATGACAGTTTCAGAGGGGACACTTTGGAAGATTTGTCTTTGGCTCTTGGACTCTAGGCTGCCCTCATGACCTGCTTCATGAAGATCATGTAGCAAGCGTAATATCTGTAACTGCCCTGCAATTCTCTTTTTCCGAACTGATGATCAAATTGACTTCAAACCTTCCGAAAACCCAAATGTGAAATCCAGATCCTGACTCTAATCCAAACACAAACTCTCAAATATACACTCAGGAATCTGTATTCCTTTCTCATGTTGATCCTTCTGCCTTGATTTTTTTCCAATGTGGAATATGGTTACGGTTAATGACTCATGTGACTTTTCTGTTTTATTTTGATGCATGCTGCCTCTGCTACACACAAACTCCTCAACTGCTTTGATTTCCACAGCCAGAAAACATAGTCTTGGCTTTGAAGGTAAACTGCATGCCTACTGTTTGTCTGAAGTCAGCACTTTCTGCCCATCCCTGGTGTCGCCCCGTGGTAGTGTTTAGATTGATTGTTTTGTCTGTGTCTCAGCTGTCATATTTAATTTTCCCTTTGTCTGATGTCAAGATAATCTACAATGTGCTCAAAGATCATGACCCCTGAAAATTAATCAACAAATGGCCAGAACCTGTGGTCTAGAAACCAGCTCTGATAACACCCTAGGACCGGGAATATAGTTCAGGGGTAGCGCACCCGCTTCTCTGGTGTGTGAGGCTCGAAGTTCGGTTCTCAGCACGTTGGCAGGTGGGAGGAAAAGGAAGGAAGGAAATGATGCATTCTCATTCCCAACACTGTCTGATGTTTAGTTGGTAACATTGGAAAGGTTGTATATAACATATAAACTTTTTGCTTGATGCTAAAACTAATGCACTGTAGATATTTCAACATATCTTCTCTCCTGGGTTTGAGTTTATCATCTACTGGAGTTCAGAAAAATATTTAAAATTCCTTTCAAATACTAAATAATTTTGTTTGCTGAGAAATGGTAGAAAAATGTGTAAGTATGTGCGAATTTGTAGTGTCTGGGCTGGTTTCTTAATTGACCTCAAGGAAATGCTAAATAGTCAGTTAATAATGTGTGTTTGTAGAACAGATGAAAGGACACACACACAAATACGCACACCCTCAGCAACTTCTCTTGCTTTTATTTCCTATTTTTTAAGCATTAGCTATACCCCAGTTTATACCCGAGTGCTCGTCTGTAGTTAATGGCTATCTATTGACTGTGGGCTGTTGTCTTCACTTTGTTTATCCATCATGCCCATGAGGCTCATCATGTTGATGGGCACTTTCCTGGTGTAAGGGGACCAGGAGCTACCAGAAGGATGCGACTGACTTCAGTTTTAGTGCTCTCTACCAAGGCATCACATTTGCTTCTGGCACTGTCTTCAGAGCCCAATAATGTGTCTGTCTGTACAGCAGGCCATTTAAGAGAAGAGACCGGCATTGAGGCAAGGAAGGCAACTGTTGAGAGATGGGAGGATGGCAGGTTTGTCACCAAGTTCATTTTGCTGGAAATTCAGGAGTGATCACAGGGGCAGTCGATAGGGGTTCACCGACTGGTGAGTGACTCCCCACATCTGGTGGCCAGAGGTGCACACGATCACAATTTTCCATCAGGAGATGCTTTTTGTTTCTGCAGATTTCAAGGTCTTTGTTTTCTTCAGCTGTTTTTTGTCATTATTATATTACACGGTGGACAGGCTAGAGGGAGTGGTGGCCCTGAGCTCTCTTTCCGATTGCCACACTCACAGTAATGCAAGAAAACACACATTGTCTGATTGTGGAAAGATAAAGTGAGGTGGTTGAACAGGAAGTTGGATGTGAGATCCGGTCTCATTGCGCGCCTGCCAGGAGCAAGGCTCATGTCTTGATTTACTCTCACCATCTTAGCTGCCACATCAGCCATTGCTATTTTGCTTGTTCATCAAGCGTGAACCTGTGATTTTCCGCCATTCTTTAGAAACGTGAGGGACTTGGTGCTGAGGGTGTAGCTCAGTTGATAGAGTTCTTGCCTAGCATTCATGAATCCATGGGCTCCACCCTCAATTCCATCCGCAGAAGCTAGGCATGGGGGCACACATCTGTAATTGAAGTATCCAGGAGGATCATTCATTACCACTGAGATCAGCCTGGGATACAGGGAACTTCGTCTCACAAACAACAGGGGAATGAGAAAACAAAGAAGAGAAATGTGACTTTGTGTATGGACTGGAGTGAGAGATTATTTCACCCTCCAGGACATTGTTCCATGTGCCCCAAGAACAAGCCAGCAAGGACAATAAAAACATATTAAGGTCTAATGATTCTATGTGGAAGTTGTGCTTGGTCTTAAGCAACCCAGTAGGAGGAGTAGAGTTCCAAAAGCAGGTAACAAAGTCAGAGACAGCTCCTGCTCTCACTATTAGGAGTCCCACAAGAAGACCAAGCTACACAACTGTAGCATATGTTCAGGGGCCTAGCCTAGTCCCATGCAAGTTCTCTGCTTGGCAGTTCAGTCTCTGTGGACCCCTATGAGCTCACAGGTAAGCTGATTCTATGGGTTTTCTTGGTGCCCTTGGCCCCTCTGGCTCCCATAATCCTTCCTCCCCCTTTTCCACAAGATTCCCCAAGTTCTACCTAATGTTTAGCTGTGGGTATTTGCATCTGTTTCTATCAGCTGCTGGATGAAGCCTCTCTGGTGACAACTGGGCTAGGCAACGATCCAGAAACATAACAGAATATTGTTAGGAATCATTTCATTGACTAGTTTTGTTGTTGTTGTTGTTTGTCTTTTTTGCCAGTCATGTTTTGTTCTATCCTAGGTCTCTGGGCTGTCCAGCCTCTGGTCCTGGCCCTCAGTCAGTGTCAGGGGTGGGCTCCCTCTCATGGCATGGGCCTCAAGATGAACCAGTCACTGGTTGGCCACTCCCATAATTTCTGTGCCACCTTTGTCCCAGCATATCTTAGATTCTTTTTTATAAATACTGAGTTTGTCACTAGTCAATCCCATCTATCATGGTTCACATCCCAGTCTCTACTAATTCTGTCTTTGTGATGTAAAGTACCCTGTTTGTGTATGACTCGCTAGGCAGAGCTATTTTTAAAGCCATCTGGAAAGGAAAATGCCTTTGAAGTAGAAAGTAAACCATTTCCCACTTGACCTTGCTCTTAGGTAACTTCCAGGCAATTGAAAGAAATATTAAACTCTTGGCCAGAATTCTAGTAACTCAGTATTCCACTTCCTTCAAAAGCGCAGCGAGCTTCTAAATGGAAAAACACACCAATGCGCGCATACCGAGCTACTCACGACTGTGGAATGTTCTTTCTGTTTTGTGTGACATGTACTGTGTCTTTCCTTTACGTTGCAGATTGCCTACTATGAAATTGGAATCCTTATCTGCACCATCCTGGGACTGCTATTTATTATCCTCATGCCTCTGGTGGGCTACTTCTTCTGTATGTGCCGCTGTTGTAACAAATGTGGCGGAGAGATGCACCAGCGGCAGAAGCAGAACGAGTCGTGCCGGAGGAAATGCTTTGCTCTTTCGCTCTTGGTCATCTGTCTGCTCATGAGGCAAGTCGAGTCTTGGACCATAGTCATTAGGGCATTGCAAGGTGATGGGGAAGGCCTCTTTGTGCCTTTACGTCCATGAGTTCATTTTACTTTTCTCTTTATTTCTTCTTCTTCCTCCTCCTCTTCCTCTTCTTACTTCTCATCTTCCTTCTCTTCCTCCTCTTCCTCCTCATCTCCCTCCTCCTCTTCCTCCTCTTCTTCCCCTTCCTCTTCCTCCTCCTCCCCTCCTCTCTTCTTTTTGTGCAGATAGGGTTTCACTATATAGTTCTGGCTGCCCTGGAACTCACTATGTAGACCAGACTGGCCTTGAACTCACAGAGACCCAGCTGCCTTTGCCTCCCAATGTGCTAGAATTAATATTAATAAAGATATGCACCAGTATGCCCAGTCTTCCCCCCCAAGACAGGATACCATTACATAGGTACGGTTAACCTTGATCTTACACATAGTAAGGACTGCAGAAGTCCTGGCTGGCTTTGAACTTCTGATAATGCTTACTCCGGCTTCCGAGTCCTGGGACTACAGGCATACTCCTACCACACCTCGCTGAATCCATGCACTTAAAGTGAAACAAAGCAGAAAGGGACATCAGAAGCAACTCGCAAAGATGCCGCTGTGCCTAGAAGGTACCATCGTCTGGACGTTGCCCCACCAGATGTGCTCTCCTTTTAGCAGTTTTCTCTCTCGTAGATATCCTGATAAACTGTGGGTGTGTGTGGGGTATAGGCACATTGGAATGTGTGGATTCAGGCACGCATGTGCCATGGCCTGTATGAGGTCACAGGACAACCCTGGATGTAGGCCTTCTCCTCCCACTTTGTTTGAGACAGGGCCTCTTCATTGTTTTCCCACTGAAAACTCTCGGTTAGCTGGCTGACAAGCTTCTAGGGATTCTACCGCCTCCACCTCCCCCCTCCCTGCAGGAGTACTGGGATTACAGATGCTTGCGATACACGTTTAACTTTTATATGGTGTCCTAGGATTTGAACTCAAGTCCTCATGCTTGTGTGGCAAGCACTTTTACCCACTGAGCTGCCTCCCCATCCCCTGTAAACTTGGTGGCTGAGAGCACTTACTTTCCTCCTCTGCTACCTCTGTGGAGGCTGACAGCATGCAGGCAGGAAGCAGAGCCTCCGTGTGCTGTAAATTTGTGAGGATGGTGGAATACAGAGAGCTTCCTAGCCATTTCAAAATCTGCTTTGCTTGAGTTTGCTGTCTGTTTGCTCCTGCTGGTGAAGTCCAGATCCAATACCCTTTGTGATCCAGGATGCTCCATGGAGTTATTGCTATTGGTAGAGGTTTCCAGCTAATGGACAGACCAGAAACATACATGCCTTTAAGATGTTGGACCCATGCTATTGGACCCATGTCTATTTTCCAGCTGAAGAATGCCCATCGTGCTATCGGGCCCCTTATTATGATCTTTTTACTATATTGCTCCACAGTTCTTCAATGCA
>LOJH01022027.1:9642-20056 GCA_001685095.1 Ellobius talpinus
TTCCCTGCCCTCTCTTAAGGAGGGAGGGGGAGGGAGGAGGATGAGTGGGGGAGTTGGAAGGGAATGGGAGGAGGGGAGGAAGTGTAAACTTTTGAATGGAAAAATAAATAAATAAATAAATAAGAAGTTTTGAAAACCATCAGACTTCTACCCTGCAGATTTTCACTGCTAAACACTGAAAAGACAAATTAATGAAAGCCCATCCCACTTTTTGAATATTTAGTTCAATAAAGATGATTATTTTGTTGTTTTCATTTATGAAATTCAACAAATAACAATTTAAGTATCAGACAGTTTTGAAATACTTTAAAATCTGATATTCAAATATTTATGAGAAAAACAACTGCTAAATAATGAATGAAAGAGCTGGAAATATTGATAGATATGATGTTTCTTCAGAGAATAATTTAAATACTCTAAGTTTTTATAGTGGTAAAAAATACACAAGAATATAAATAAACTGATAGGCATATACTTTATAATGAAATATGTATATATTTTTAGCACTTGAATGATACATCAAAATTTTATTAAAGAAAAATAATAATATGGTTGAGATTGAAATAAACACTCTGAATCAATAGTATTCTTACCCCAGAGTTTTATAATGGTCCTTCCAGGGTGTATCCCCCTGACATTTTAAAAATTCATTATATTTTCTATCAGTAATATCTGATGGTGACAGCATGAGAATGCTGTTTTTTCTAACTGTTCATTATTTAAAGCATGAACATCTGTACAATTTATAATTATGGACTGAGACAAATGAATTTTGTAGAATATACTTTTTTCAATCATATGTCTTAGAATAAAATTTTGGAGTTATTTGGTAATACTTAACTAACATTTTAAGAAACTCTGTGTTTCTAAAATAAATTTCTATTTTATATTTTTACAGAAGTGATATAGTCCCTTGCATCATGACTCTCATTAATTTTATGTAAATAATTTTTTCTCAAAAAACTAATAACATCTTATTATAGTTTTAATTAGCACATAGATATTGTATAAAATGTGATTACTCACCATTTTACATATAGTCTTTGGCAAAATAGCTCTTCCTTTATTGTGGCATTTTTAATTGGCAATTTTGATTATGTAAATTTAAAAATTGTATTATGTATATAAATCCTATGTATCTTTTATTTTTAATATATGTTATTTGCAACATTTTCTCTAATTTAAGTGCTGGAAATTTTTCCTCTTATAAATATTTTAATACAGGAGAAAATATTGCATGGAGTCTGGTTAGAAATATTTTAAGAGATTCTGTTTCTATATTATTTTTAAGAACTCTGCTTAGAACTAGATCCTAAAATTTTATTATAGTTTATTATTATTTCATAATTTTACATTTTATCTTTTACTAAGAATGTAGAATTTTGATTGAAGCCATTAGTTTTGCTTAAATTTTTAAGGCTAATTAATTTCTTTGTGACTATCAAAAGTAAATTAGGCACATTTGTAGGGGTCTATTTTTAAGTTCACAGTGTTATGCTTCACAAAAAGCACATATTTTTGATTATTCTTAAATTTAAGTGATTTTGACAATCTTCTTCAAGAATACTTGACTTAATCTTTGTTCTTTGATTTTTAATACAAATTTATGAATAATTATTATAAAATATTAAATTAATCTCTCCTGATTAATGCAGATTGTAGATTGTTTTAGACTTACATAATATTCTCAATTTGTATAATGTTACTTACATTTATGTATCAAGCTGACAATATTTTACTATTAGATAACTAATTGATATGCTCTTCCTAGGGAAGACTATTTCTCCCACTTATTGCATTCCTTATTTGCCTGTAGTTCTTTGTGTAGGGTCGAGGTCACCTGATTTTTCTCCTGTCATGCATGTCAGTTTTAAGAAAATTTTCTTTATTAAGTATCTGGTTAACATTCCTCTCTGTAGATATACATTTGCTTTATCCAGTCATCAATTGATGAACATGTAGATTGTTTTTAATTTTAGACTATTATAAAGAGCTAAAGTAAAATGATTGACCAAGTTCCTCTGTAATAGGGTGAAGCACCCTGTATGTGTATGTCCAAGAGTGGTATAGCTAAACCTTGAGGTAGATGTATACCCAGCATTCTGAAGAATGACCGCTCTGTTTTCTCTTGTGACTCTACAATTTTTACTCCCACCAGCAATTACCCTGGATAAGGTAACATAGATCCAGAAAGACAAATATAGTGCATATTCACTTATATGTAGATGTTACCTGCTAAATAAAACTGCAATCCATATAACAACAGAGGTTAGGTAAGTAGCAAGGGCCTATGGGGAAAGAGAGTGATTTCTCTAAAAAGAAGAAATGATACTTATGGATGGATTAGATGTATGTAGGGGGACAGGAATGAGATGATCAAAAGAGGAATGAGAGAGAACAGGTGAATAAGGAAGGGAATACAGAACTAAACAGCTGAAACTAAGGGCCATTTAAGGGGTCATATGGAAGCCTAATAGAGTAGAAGCTCACTAAAAATACATATATGAAGGTGATAGAAATCACCAAAGTAACAGAGGAAATAGAGCCTCAAACAGCTATCCCTCATTACCAAAAGAAGCTTTCAGTATAAGGACTGGTTTATATCGAACCAAGTTGATGGTCATGGGGCCCAATGGTACCTCTCAAATAATCCAGGCTATTGTTAACTCTTCATAGACTGGTAGTAAGGCCCTATTGATGATGTTAACACCTATACAACTCACTGAAGAAGTTGAGTTTGTACTCATCTAGAATCTGCACCCCAATGCAATACCACTTGTTGAACTGGAAGTGGTGTAGGAGATCCTTCTGTATTTGTGTTGCTTTCATTGGTTATTAAAGAAACTGCCTTAGCCTTTGATAGGGCAGTAATTAGGTAGGTGAAGTAGACAGAACTTAATGCTGGGAAGAAAGTTAGACAGAGAGCTGCCATGGAGCCAGCCGCCAGGTCAGATATACTGAATCTTTCCCTGTGAGCCACGACCTCATGGTGAAATACAGATTATTAGAAATGGATTAAATCAAGATGTGACAGTTAGCCAATAAGAGGCTAGAGCTAATGACCAGGCAGTGATTTAAATGAATATAGTTTCTGTGTGGTTATTTGGAGGTTAAGCTAGCCAGGTGGTGCAATGCAGACTGTTTTTCCTACTACATGGAAGGAGCTGTGCATGCTTCCAAATGAGAAATGTAAATATTAATCCACCTACAAACACTTAGGTCTACAATGGTGACCTACTTAAAATATGTGTTAGTGCTATAGTGGTACAAAGCTTGCAGTACTAACCAAGCAATATCTGATTTGATTTTCTGACTAATTCCCACTACTCTTCATCTTTACACAATTATTCTTGGAACTTCTCATGTATTCTCTTTCTGTCTGTTTCTGTTTGCCTGCCTGTCTGTCTCTGTCTCTCTCTCTCTTTCTCTATCACACACACACACACATTTTGTGTATCAACAGAATCTGGAGTCCACAAATAAGAGTATATATGTAACTAGTGACTTTGAAATTTGGCTTATTGCTTAATATGATGATATCCCATTGTTTACATTTTCCTAAGAACAACATGATTTCATTCTTCTATGTGGATAAAAGAAACTGTACAAAATCTGCATATCACCTTTTAATTATTCATCTCTTGATGGATACCTAAGCTGATTACTAACTTGTTTGTGGTGAAAAGCCCTGCATCAAACAAGGATGTGTCAGTGTCTGTGTGGTGTGCTTACACTCAGTTTTTTCACTATTCCCTAGGGACTTGTATAGCTGGATACTATTGTAGTTTTGTTTTAAGTTCTTGACGAAAACCACAAAACTAAAGAATTGGTGAGAATAATTTTCAGTCAAGTTAGTAGTGCATAGGGTGTGTTGTTTAATACATACTTATTTGTCATCTTGTTTTGGCATTTTAAATTTCAGCCAATCTCTTGTATTTTTTTGTACTTGTATTTTTCCATCCTATCTAATTTGTAGACTTTGAATTGAAGTTGATCCATAGAGGGAACACTGTTTTATTTAAATTAACTTGTGAAATATATGTTGCATTTTGTATTCATTCCAAATTGACTTTAGAGTTCTCATTTCTGACTTCACATTCATATCATGGTTTATTATCTTTATATAGATTACTTTCAGTTGTTTTCAATAGTTGACTTCAAATTACTATAAAATATAATTCATAAAACAAGTGATGCTCCTAAGAACATCTGCCATCTTCTCAAGCATGATGATCTTGTCAAACAGAGATAATAGATTCAATATTCCAGGCCTCTACTCTTAGCTTGATTTCCAAGTCTTAGTCCAAAATGCTGCAATTTACTGTAGTCTCTGTTTTTATCAAAAGCATTAATTTATACACATTGATATGTTCTGTTTAATTACTTTCTAGACTTATGAAGATGTACTTTAATCTGAAGGCCATCATAAGTGCTTTGCTACATGCAAGTTAAGCAGGGATTTTCCCACCTGAACAATGATATCTGACCTGTGGTGAACTTTGTCCTGGAGAACAGTAACACTGTTCCTCATTTAAAGTACCCACTATTGCCTGACATATTTTCAAATCTTGTTTTTGTTTGTATTTTTGTTTGTTAATTTGTTTTTTTGATTATATCATATTTGACATATTTTTGGTATTTGTGTTTAATGGATAGAATTGCTTCTTAATTTTTGGATCTGAAATTTTTTAAAAAGGAAGTTTAATAGACTATTGCTATTCTACCACCATCTTTATTCTAGCCAATATGTTTTCAACTATTTCCTGAAAGTCTGTAGAACTGAGATTCACTTAGGTGATTGCTCTATTTCTGCTGTTTAACTCTCTGTGAATGCAAGGCTGGAAGCACCCACACTGCCATTTCAAAATAATGTTGTTTGGGAATCACAATATGCTGTTGCCTCCATGTTAGACTGAGATTTTACAAAAAGCTTCCCACTTTCTGAGATTACTCTGGCAGCATCCAAGGTAATGAGAGGATATTCTGCGGATTCAAAAAAATAATTTTGGTGATGCTTAATAATTTGAAAACCAATATATTTCAAGCTCAGTTTCTTAGAGCTCTAATAAAATAAAATTCATTTATACTACACATTATGTATGTTTAGTGTTTTGGTTATTATGTGCTGAGAACTTTTTTCTTCCAGTACAGTCTGTTTTGTGTTCTGTGTGCTTCTTGGGCCAACTTAGATATTTTCTTTCTTAAGGTTAGAAAGCTTTTAAATGATTTTCCTGAAAATATTTTATGCACCTTTGAACTGGGCTACTCTCTTCTTTTTCTTATTATTCTTATATCTTGTCTTTTCATACTGTCCCAGATTTCCTAGATGTTTTACATCAGGATATTTTTAGATTTACTGTTAATCATTTATTCTACAGTGTGCTCAATTCCTATGTTCTTCCATCTCTTATATTCTTTGGTGAATCTTGCTTCTGAGGTTTGTGTTTGAGTTCTCATTAATTTTTGTTGTCTAAAATTTCCCTACGTTTGTGTGTGTGTGCTTTTTTATTGAGTATATTTATACCCTCAGTTCTTGAATGGTTTTATTTTTGTATTCCACTCTTAGTGTTTTCGTAGATTTCTTTGAGGATTTTATTAATTTCCTCTTGATGCACTGCCATGATATTCATAAGGTTTATTTCAAAGACTTTGATTGTGCTTCATCAAAGTTGAAATTCTCAGGGCCTACTGTGGTTGGGTTGCTGAGCTCTAGTGAATACATATTTGCTGTGGGAACTTTTTCAGCCAATTGTCTTTAAGATACCAGCCCACTTGAGCATGGTCTCTTGTACTATAAATGTAGACATAATACTTGTGCAGTCTCTATCTCTCGACTTGTGGATTTGGTTCTTGTTTCCTGCTTGTTAAGAGGACTGTGATCTGTGAGTCTACTCCTAAATAAAGAGGCATTTATTATTCTCAATTCTGAGCTAGTATGGACTACTTCATAGTGTCTGTCTACATCTGGCACCCATGTGAATACCATTTCCACCAGGACCAACTGAAAAAGTCAATGGCCCAAAGGTCCATGGGCCAGAATGTCTTCCACCCTGACCCACCTGGCTTGATTTCACCTACTACATTGTTTTTTCCACAAACCCCTGGGCTATGGCAAATTGGCAATTTCACGGGTTCATGGACACTTTCCCTACCCTGTTGCTTTCCCTGCTGTGTGGCAACATGTGAATCTTCCTCTTTTCCCTCAGCTTATGAGCTCTGGGATCCTTAATATTCTGGCAACCAAAAAACTCTCTCTTTGTACAGAATCAAATTAATTGTTCTTAATTTGTCAAGTAAAACTTATTTCTGAAGCAGGCAACAATACAGAACATAGAGGGACTGCCCATGCCACTGGAGGTCATGTCTCTCCACCACATGGCTAAAACACAACACTTGCTGGACAATAAAGATTATTACACTTACAACAATTTAATGAAATATCATAATGAAGGTAACTTTATTTGATTAATAAATAAATCAATAAATTTGAAAGTTATATAATTGCACACAATATCACCATCCAGGAATTTAATAATCCTTTTGCTTATACTATATGCAGAATGAGGACCAAAGGCTATGTGAGTCAATGAAATCTCTAGAAATATTCAGAGATCAAGAGATTCAGGCTTTATAAAAGAGAGTGGAAAAAAGATTTGAAACAATTGAGGAAATTATCAGAACTGATGAGGAGAGAAAGAAGGTACAAGGAAAGAGTTTAACATCGTCAGTACTTGTCAGAGTCAGAGATGAGTTACCAGGTCTTTTAGCTACTTACCAATAATCAACTCTGAAAACTCATCAAGTACCAAAGACCCAAAACATCCAAATAATGTAAGTGGAAACCTACACGTATGATAGATCTAAAAGAAATTAAGCAAGCAGTAGTATTTTATGGCTTGCATTCACCATTTTCTAGGGAGATTGTAAAGACATGGGCTTCTAGCAATAAGGTGAACACATATGACTGGCTTTAATTAGTTCCAGTGGTCCTGAGAGATAGAACATAACTACTATGGAAATGATACTATCAAGAAAAAGCAAAAAAATAACAAAACAAAAAAGCAAAAGGTCTTGAGATTTCCCAAGATCGAATTCTTGTTGAGGGGACTTATGCTGACCCATAGTATCAACCTCTTTATTATGAACACATTTTGTCTCTATACCACAGAGCAGGCTTAGATGCTTGGAACAGGATTCAAGATCTAAGAAATATAATTGAATCATATATTAGGGTTAAATAAGTTCAAGGAAAATTCTTTAGTGACTTTTTTTTTACAAATATTAACTAAGGATATACAAAAGACCCAGAAGTTAGATGACTACTTATTGAATTGGCTTTTGAAAATGACAACAGAAAATGAAAAAGATAGTTGGGCCTTTAAAGGTTAGATCAGCACCAATGAAAGAATGTATTCTGTACACAAAGAACATTGATACATTTGATTGTAACACTGAGATTGGGTAAGAGAAGCAATTCCAAAGGTGTGAGAGTCATCAAAATGCCCAATGTTTTAATTGTAGTAGAATAGGACATCTGAGAAAGGATTACAGATAAGGCATTTCTAGAAATAATGTCTCCTCTGAGAACGACAAAAATATATGAGTTTATCCTTCTAGATTATGTAGAAAGTGTGGCAAAGGCTGACATTGAATCAATTAATGTAGATCAACAAAAGTCAAACAAGACAACCCAATATCATCAGGAAAATCTTTCGGGGTCCTTATGCAGGCCCCCAGGTCAACCATGGTCCAGTCATTCCCAGTCACTTTAGAAGATACATCTTAGCAGGAAATTAAAAATCCCAGTGCCTGCTATAAGAAAACATATAATTTTGGATTATGGAATAAACATGGAGGATGAGTCAAAAATTCCAGTCAGAAATAGTAAATGTATATTTTGATAAACTTTTATAAATGATCAAATACCAACTTAAGAGTGTGTATATACAACATTGTAATTGAGGGATTACTAGACACAGGTGTAGTTGTGACTATTATTACTCCAGAATCTTAGAATCCAAATTGATCATGTCAAGAGGCAATGTTCAATTCCTAGGAAATAGAACCCTGTCTTAAGTGAAAGAAAGCATTAGATGAGTTGAATGCATAGGGCTTGAAGGACAGAGAGGAAGCCTGAGGCCATATGTGGCTAATATTACAGTGAATTTATGGGGTTATGAATGCTACAGCAATGAAATACCCAGAATAATATTCCTGCAGTCACAGAAATTAAGGTTTATTGGAAGACTATTATAAGGTACTATTAATAAAAAGAAGTCACCATGCATTCAGGATGGACAAGAACACAAAACAACTAGCAAATCTTCAGAGGTACCAACAGCCATACCTTTAAAATGGTTAACTGAGAAACCAATATGTGTTAAACATTAGCCTTTAACAGAAAAGAGAAAATGCAGGCTTTAGAACAACTGGTAAAGGAGGAACTAAATGCTCAACATGCTGAATAATCAACCAGTCCTTGGAATTCTCCTGTATTTGTTTGAAGAAATATGCTTTAAAAAATCCCACACTAGCTCAGAATTGAGAATAATAGATGGATATTTATTTAGGGGTAAACTCACAAATCAGAATCCTCTGCTAGAATGGAGAACAGAAACCAAATCCTACACCAGAAAAGAGGCCAGACATATGCTTTACACTGGCATAAGTAGTATAAGAGGCTATACACTCATGGGCAGTTAACTTAATGGCTATTGGCTGTATGATTTCCTATAGCACCTCCCCCTTTTGTTTAAATAAGATAGTTATAAGCCTAATACAAAATTATATACAATAAGAAAAAATATATTCAATAATTATACTATCCTAATGAGTTTAAGTCTTGTACAATAAATAAGTTGAACAAGTCATGAGAGGAAAGTAACTACAACTATCTATTCTCAACCACATCAAAGATCCAAGAAGGAAAATAATATTACTTGAGTAAGCAGGAAGTGCAATCAAGCAACTTCCAAAATGTATAACAAAGACAGAGACAACTGGTTAGCTGGGCGATCACCCATTCTCATTTGCAATGTTGAAGCAACCAACTTTGTCTAAGGCCTAGAGTAACTGACAGACCATTTTCAGAGGCAGGAAATTTTTCAAAACTGTATTACCTTGTCTTTGAAAGATTTGACAGTCCTGCTTATCCATTTCTGAATATCATATACTTTATCAGTGGTTGAGGCATGAGCAGTTTTGTCAAGAAAACAAGCTCCAAGTGGAGTGTCTTTGGTTCTCAACATTCTCTCCAGAATAGATCAGTGCTGCCAGGAGCAATAGTGTCTCATTTCAACAGAACCCTAAGTTATTTAAATGCCACATCCTACAGATATTTGAAGTTGTTGAAGACTACTTATCTATGCAGAATACAATCTCTATGTATCTAAAAAACATGATTAGTATAACTATAAGTATGACAAACATAGATGACTATTGATATATAATTCTTAATACCTATATAACTTAAAAAGTAAGACTTCATATTAGAATATTATACAATAAACAACTGTACAGCAATGAGGAAAATGATCTCAAAATGTAAACAATATATAAGTATCTTTTTCAGAGGTAGAAATATACACAGAAATATGATAAATATATCCTACAATTGCATCCATATACAAAACTGTTTTAAACAGAGGTAGAAGAATGCATGCATACAATATGGTCAAATAACTTTGCCTAGGTATACAAATATTGTGGACAAAAATAGAAGCATATTCTGTATAATTTAAGGGTATATCAATATACAAGAATCTGTACCAATATAAATTGCCTATAAGTAATAGCTCATAAGTATTCACTCTATTCATCACTATTATTATTAGTGTGAGTAAGCTCCCACTAATCTATTATCTCATCCAATTTTTCCTTTTTTTCAAAGAGATCCCTGAGCCTACAAATACTCCCCAACCTCCAACATTATACCAATTATAATCAAACCATAAATGATGTCCCTAACCCTGAGGACAAACTTTGTTGGGAGAGGGGATGTTGTCTTCTAGAATTACTTCCAGTTGTCTTGAGGGCAATATTCTTTCTATGGGATCCTGTGAAAGTAAAATGATAGTTAAGTTCCAAGATTACTGCCTGGTACAATTGCAAATAGTCTCTGGGTATTTGGTAGGGTTTTTCTAAGGTTTCTATTTGGAGTTCTGGCCAGAATGTTGTAAAAAAGTGTACCATATCAGCTAACCAACTTGGAACCATCTTGAGAAACTGGTACCACAAACAGGTCTTATAGTAGCACTATCAGCATCATGATGCCATATCAACCAGGTGGAGCTGTTGTGGTGGGGCCTCATCTTCTTCTTGGAAACTTCAAAGATTACTGCACAAAATTTTATTGCTCATCGTGGAAAACTTAAACATTATTTATATAGACATATACAAACATATATATTCAATG
>LOJH01022028.1:6481-16650 GCA_001685095.1 Ellobius talpinus
TTTGGAAGAGCAGGCAGTGCTCTTAACCTCTGAGCCACCTCTCCAGCCCCCGACCAGGAGTTCTTATAAATCAATTAGAGAAGGTGTACTCAGTATTTTCACGAATGAAGACAACCTACCCCAATTATGTGAGAGCATAATATGTACAATCTCACTAAGAATGAAATAATGAAAATTTCCCAAATTTGTTACACAAAACCTTAAATGCACATATCTTTTTCCTTAGTAACTGTGCTTCTAAGAACCATCCAATAGAGATGCACACGAAGGTAAGAAGCTGTATTTCACTCACTGTCTTTATTACAGGATAATATATGAAAATACTGTTAGAGCATCAGTAACTGGTACTGGCTAGTTAAGGAAGGTTGGGGAAAAATTAAACAACAACAAAAATCACACAAGTCAAATTGTGGCCTTGAAAACAATTCACTCTTCAGTGAAAAGCCTCTGCAAATGGCTTTCTTTCTAAATGCAAGTAAAGTTATTTCCCATAAAAGATACAAAACTATGATAGCTTTGCATTCATCTTGGTTTTTAAATCCATAAACATAACTTGAAAGGCTTATGTGCTACTATCTTGAGACTGTTCTGAGTTTTAAACTGTGTTTTTATTGTTTGAATTCCTGTAGGATGCAGTTCTTCATAAATACTACTCAACTTAGTATATACTATTCTTTAAATATGAATTTTAGCTATCCAAGCAACACAGAGTAAAGTAGGAGGGGTAAAGTCATCATAATTATGAAATTTCTGAGAATTCCTGAGATACTGATTTATTGTTCCTGAGTGTCAGAGAGCAACATGCCAGGACTTTGAACACCCCGAGAAACTTGTACAGCGACTGTGGAAATCAGTGGAAATCCCCCCAAGACTGAAAATAGAACCCCCCTGTCATCCTTCTACAGGACTAAGCCAGCACAACACGGAGCTATCTGTGCATCCATGCTTAGAGCTATCCTATGGCAGTAGCCAGGAAACGGAAGCAGCCCTGATGTCCATTAATAAATGAATTAATAAAGAAAATGCAGTAAACAGGCTAGATGACCCAGAGACCTAGGATTGAACCAAACATGACTGGAGGGGGAAAAATGTCAATGTAATGATGTCTAACGATATTCTGCTACACACAAATTGGTGCCTAGCCCAATTGTCATCAGAGAGGCTTCATCCAGCAACTGATAGAAACAGGTGAAGACCCACAGCCAGACATTAGGTGGAACTCAGGAAATCCTGCAGAAGAGGGAGAGAAAGGATTATAGGAGCCAGAGGGGTCAAGGATACCACAAGAAAACTCACAGAATCAACTAATCTGGGCTCATAGGGGCTCACAAAGACTGAATCAACAACCAGAGAGGCTGCATGGGACTGACCTAGGCCCTCTGCATATATGTTACGGTTGTGTTGCTTGGTCTTCTGTGGGACTCCTAACAGTGGGAACAGGGGCTGTGTCCAACTCTCTGACTTCTGGGACTCTTCTCCTAATATTGGACTGCCTTGCTCAGCCTTAATACACGGGGAGGAGCATAGTCTGACTGCAACTTGATATGCTATGTTTTGTTGGTACTCACAGGAGAACTACCTTTTTCTAAATAGAAACAGAGGAAGAGTGGATTAGGGGTGGGAGCAGAGGGGAATTGGGGGTGGGACTGGGAGGAGAAGAGGGGGGAAATTGTAATCAGGATGGAAAATAAATAAATTTTTAAAAAAAGAAAGAAAAAAACTAGCCTAAGCCATTTGGCTGCTTTTTAAAAAAGAAAAAAGAAAATGTGGCACGTAGATATACACAAGGAAATTTTACATAAAGAAAAATAAAATCATATTTTCAGAAAACAGATGCAAATGGAATTATGTCAAGTGAAATAAGAGCGACTCAGAGACAAATATCACGTTGTTTCTCATACAAGGAACTTAAAATTTAGATTATACACATATGCATAGCTATATCTTTACGTCTGTATTTTCAGGACATGACTGGAGAAGGAACCATAAGAGGGGAAGAGGAGATCCTAAGGGATGGGGGACATCAGAAGACATGTGGTAAGAGGGTACTAACTGGAGGAAGGGCAGAGAGGAGGGCAGAGTCCCACAGCAAAGAGGCCACAACGGAACCTCTTGTTCTATGTGCCGACCTAAATAATAACTTCTGAAAACAGCCGCCATCTAAAAGCTGAAACAGTGTCTGGTGTGTGGAGTTAACGTGTTGTGATTAGGAGGGAACGAAAGCATCATTTCTTTACATATATAAAACACAAACACTCACTTGATTCTACCGTCATCTGAAGCAGACTATCAATGACATTGGACAAGAGCCCTTTACTGGATATCCTCAAGTGTCTTAGTATCACTGGAACAGCTTGGTACTCCAAAAATAAGGTTTTTCCTTCATCTGTCTTCAAGTCCAAACAAAGGGAATCAAATGCTTGAGCTAGGTAGTCAGCTAAAATAACACAGACAACCACTTATGTATCAGTTATTAAATCAGAAACACAACATTAAACAAAAAGAACCACTGCTTTAATAAAATAAAAATTTTAAAAATTTAAATGACAAGAAATCACAAACTAAATTTAGATTCATCCCCTCACTTTTTTGTTAGAACTCAATGGGGAAGGAGAGAGAAAAGGCAGTCCAATTACGATGGGGTAAATTCATTTAGTGTTCACATTTTACTAATAAAATAATCAGTTCCATTTTGTTTTTTATACTAAGAAAGAAAATTGATGATTAACATTAAATAGCACAGTAGCATACATTTCCGTATTTGGTTGTAATGACTACATTTTCCCACAAACTTAAACAGAACCATATTTGTATCTTTAAAAAAGCTTCTGGGCTGGCGAGATGGCTCAGCGGTTAAGAGCACTGACTGCTCTTCCAGAGGTCNGTGTACATGGAAGGAATGTTGTATATATAATAAATAAATAAATCTTTAAAAAAAAGCTTCTAAGATCGTATGTCTTATTGCTGACTTCCAAATGCTTCCCTATTTAAAATTGTAACTATATACAAATTTGCTCAGTGAGTTTTAAGCAAGGATTTCTGTCTCCTACTAAAGAGCAAATATATCATTCAAAGCCTGGGCTAAGCTCCAGTCTACTACATTTGGTGACTCTCCCCCCCCATTATTATGAACGACAGCAAGATTTTATCAAGACCAACACTAGAATAGCACTTTGAGATCTGAGTCCTTAACCCTTTAAATGTTCCACATGTGACTGGAGAGCCACTAAATCGAGAAAAACACTAATTAGAATCAATGCAAGTAAAATATCAGAGATTTCTATCATTGCGTTTGGGTCATTACATTGACTCAGCAGGTGTCCCCATTATGACATTTACAATAGTTTTACACTGCTTTTAAATATTTAAAGTTTATTTTCCAAAATTTTCCTTCAGTAGATGACTCCAAGAAATTAAAAAAAATCATGCTGCTATATGCATAACACTGAGTTACTTTTTAAAAAAATATATATATTTCTATTTAAAGAAGGCTTAACAGAGTGTCTTGGACCTGTGGTGGGATCAATCTTTCATAAAGCACACAGAGGTAAGGAGATCATTGTGAGTTCCAAGCCAGGTGGGGCTACATAGCCAGACCCTGTCTTAAAAAAAGGGGGGGGGGTGTCTTTGTCCCAAATTCATATGGCACTAAATGGAACATGGTGCCAGGTATGAGATACCTCCCTGAGTTGTTGGTTGGGGGTGGAAGGGGCTGGAGATCACTGGTACAGGCTACTGTCATTGCTCTTAGCTGCCCCTCAGAACTAGAAGAAAAGACAGACCCTAAGGCTGAAGACACCACACTTTCGCTGCAGGAAGTGGAGAATGCAAGCTGGCCCCAAGGCCTCCTTGCTGGCTTTCTCGGGACTGGACAGTGCCACTCAGGCTGCTGGAGGAGAAACGTCAGTCTTATGCCCTGTGAGACTTATGAGCTACAGTACCAACCTGCCAGGCAGGCTGTGCCCACTGGAGCAACAATGGCAGGACTGTTATGCTCTTGGGAAGTTCAGTTCCCAGTTCCCATGTGGGGTGGCTTACGACCACCTCCAACTCCAGTTTCATGGGATCTGACACCTCTGGCTCTCCACGCACACAATGTCACACAGACACACACATAAAATTAAAAATAATAAAAGTAGCCGGGCAGTGGTAGCTCATGCCTTTAATCCCAGCACTCAAGAGGCAGAGGCAGGTGGCTCTCTGAGTTCAAGACCAGCCTGGTCTACAGAGTGAGTTTCAAGACAAGACAGCCAGGACTATACAGAGAAACCCTTCTCAAAAACCAAATAATAATAATAATAAAACTAAAATATGTAAGAAAGAACTTTGAGAAATTCTAATCTGTATCCATTATAGTACATTATTTTTATTTCTTTTTAGTTCAAAGACCACTAATACCACTTTACTTAAATTTTTTACTTTAAGTAAAAAACAAATAAACAAACAACAACAACAAAAAAGTCCTCTGCAAACAAATGCATATTAAGCAAAGTTGCAAGTGCTGTTCAGGTCTGCCTGGCTCTCAACTTCATGTGTGCATGTGTTTGCCTGCTGATGTGTGTGTGGAGGACATTGATGTTAGGTGTCTTTCCTTATTTTTGAAATTAAAATATAATTACATCGTTTTCCCTTTCTCGTTCCTTCCTCCACCCCTGCTCTCAACCTTGCTCTCAAATTCTTGGCCTCGGGCCTCTTTTTCTTAAATTGTTTTGAGCCAAGGTCTCTCTCTGAACTTGAATCTCGACATGCTGGCTAGATGCTGGCAGTGAGTCCAGGCGCCACACGTGTCTCCAGCCCTCAGTGCTGGGGTTAGAGATGGGCACTGCTATGCCTGGCTTCCATACTCATGTAAGAGACTACACTCAGGTCCTTATGCCTACCCAGCAGACATGTTAGCCACCAAGTCACCTCCCTGGCCCAAACTTTTTAAAAAGCAACAATACAGATAGAATAGACAAATTCTGAACTCTTCACAGGAACAAGTTTTACAACAGTGCCCCCTACTGTATTTGAAATTACTTGCAACAGCTCACATGGTTAAGTGGACTGACTGTTGCAGGGTTGTTGAGAAAAGGTCTCCTAACTGTATAAACTCTGCCTGGTCTGAAACATCTCATGTAGATCAAGTTATCTTAAGTTTGCCTTAGTTCTCTTCCCTTGGCTTCCCTAGTGATAATTATATATGCTCATCCTGCATCCTGCTTCGTGTACTTTTTTTAATTTTTAATTTACAAGCTTAAAAGGTTATCCTCTATCCCCCTCCCCCAGTCTCTCTCTCTCCCTGTCTCTATGTCTCTCTCTAATCTTAGCGGGTTTTTTGCTTGTAGATTATGGTTTCCTATTTTGTACTTTTATGGCTTTTGTGTGTGTGTGTGTGTTTCTTACGTTTTTTTCTTCTTTTTTCTTTCTCTTTTAAAATTCTGGTTAGTTTTGTCTGTTTTCTAAAAAGAAAAACAAGCCACGGAGTGGGATGAGTGGGGAGTGGGGAGGATCTTAGAGGAGGTAAGGAAGGAGAAACCACAATCAGAATATAGTATATGAAAAAATGTTTTCAATTTTTAAAAATGCGGGAAAGAGTTGTCCCTTAACAGTCACAGTAGAAAAATAGCATTTGGTTATTTTTTCTAAAGTGGCTTTACCTTGTTAATACGTGGGGAGCTGAGGGATTATGCGCGAGTGTGCGATCCTCTGGAACTGGAGTCACAGTGCTGAGAGCTACTCCACATGGCTGCTGGGAGCCAAACTGGTCCTCTGCTAGAGGAGCAAGTGCTCTTAACCACTGAGTACCCATATAGCGGCCTTAACCTTAGAGAGATAAATCAAAGTGTATCACCTTAATTTCTTAAATATTGAAGATTTTCTAAAAACAAGACTAATTTAACTTCCCAAAGAAGGCCTTTCAAACATCTCAGTTAGCCACCTCATCAAAACTAATGAGAGCTAGAGTTAGCTCACTGGTTAATAGCACTGATTGCTCCTGCAGAGGACCTGACCTGCATTCAGTCCCCAGCACCCATGTCAGGTGGCTCACAACCACCTCTACCTCCAGTTCCAGGGGCTCCAACGCCCTCTTTTGGACTCTAAGAGCCTGGCAGTGTTCAATCCAGATGTCAGCTGAGACAGGAAAAATAACTGAAAGTCTTGGGGAGGAGGGGAAGAAAAACAAACAAACAAAAAAACTAGGTCCCAATGAGCACTCTAAGCTCCACATGGTGAACGTGGACTACAGCAAACTGGACAAAGAGCCCCGCTCCCAAACCACATCCTTCACCATGAAGCTGCTTACAGCGAAGGTCTTTCAGAGGCCATCACAACTTTCCATTTAAAAGGAAGTATTTGTCTCTGAACACAGGAAATCATGTTGATATTTTAGAGTTTATTACACTGATCAATAAATCTCTGAAAGTTGGGAAAACTGTACTATGAAGATCCTTTATAAGGCTGGGCATTGGAAAGACAGCACGGTGGTAAATAAGTAGATAAATGTGCTGTATTACAGGGTTTTTTCTTTTTAATAAGGTCCTGGCATTCAAGCAAATCTTTGCATTCTTTACCAAAACCCAATATGTTTATCTTAATCTAGTTGTTCTTCATTTAGTCTACTTGGAGATTAAAATAAGGGGGGGATTCTCTGCAGCAACTCTTACAAAAAAGGAGCTCTGCTGCCCACCTCCAACCCTTGCCTAACCTAGAGGCTTGGCCAGAGCACAGTAAAAATGCCATGTGGACAGGCACCCAGCCTCATGCACTCATGAGTCTTCTGGAAGAGGACCCAGAATAGATTCCATGATGGGAAGCCAATGGGGAACAAGGAAGATCAGTCCAGAAGAGAGATGGCTGAGCCCAGGCCCAAATTTCCAATGCAAGGATCTCTAAGCTAGCAAATTAAATGCATTTTTTAAAGATTTTGTTTTGTTTTATTTTCTGCATATGTGTGCACCACATGCAAAAGCTGCAAGTACTCTTAAATGCTCAGCCACCTTTCCAGCCCCATATATGCTGTTTTAAGCCACTAATTGCTTGGTATTTTATTAGATAGCAAAAGACCACTATCTTACTTAATGCATCTAACTTAATTGTGATCTCAAGTAAAACCAATTCCTAAAAATTAATAAGCAATGTCTATTGCTAATGGTAACAGCTAGCTAATTAAGAATTCACTATATGATAAACTTTTGCTGAACTTTTACATTAATTCTTTCATTTAAGCTTTAAAAAGTAAACTGTGGACCAGGCCAATGCTACATGTTTAGTTCCCAAGACTTGGGAGGATGAGAAAAGAGGATCTGGAGTTCCAGGTAAGCCTTGACACAAAATGACATGTCTCAATCCCGCTATCTAAAGATATAGTGATGGAAACAGAAAACAAGTGATCTGCTCCGCGTCATAAAGTAGTGAGGCACAGATTAAAAGTTGTTTGTGGGGCTGGAGGGATGGCTTAACAGCTAAGAGCACTTGCAGAGGAACCAGGTTTAGTTCCCAGCACCCACAAGGCAGTTCACAGCCTGTTGTGGAAATTACTTTAACTATGTAAAGATGGTTACATTTGTTTGTGCTTCATTGGTTTAATGATGTAAGGATGTGTTCCATTTGTTTACGCTGCATTTGTTTAATTATGGAAAAATGTGTTGCTGTTTCACCTTGCCTGTCTAAGGCACCTTCATGGTCTAATAAAAAGCTGAAAGCCAATAGGTAGGGAGAAGAGTGATAGGCAGGGCTGGTAGGCAGAGAGAATAAATAGGAGGATGAATCTAGAGAGGAGAAAAAGAGAGAAAAAAATGAGGGAGAAAGAGAGGGGCATGCCCATGGCCAGAAGCCAGGCAGAGATGAAGACAGCAAGAAAATAAGAGACACAGAAAGAAAGGTAAAAAGCCCCAAGGCAAAACATAGATAAACAGAAACAGATTAAAATAAGAGCTAAAATAAGGCTAAGCTTCCATAACTAACAAGTCTCTGTGTCATGATTTGAAAGCTGGTTGGTGGCCCCAAAACAGAAAGCCTAGCACACACAAGCACTTGCAACTCCAGGTCCAGGGGATCCAACACCCTCTTCTGACCACATAGGCACCGGGCTTGTACCTGGTGCACATATATGTATACAAGCACAGTGGTCATATACCCAATAAAAATTGTGCCCACTGTGGAGGCCAGAAGAAAGTTACAGATCTCCTTGTCACTGGAGTCACAGACAGTTGTGAGCTGCCTGATGTGCATGCTGGGAACCAAATCCAGGTCCTCTGCAAGAGCAGCTAAGTGCTCTTCGTGGCTGAGCCATCTCTCCAGCCCCCCAAATGTTTAATTTTGACAAAGTCAAATTATCTTTTCCTAAATCAAGACTATTATGGCTTGTTTAAGATGATTTTTCTTGATGTGTTGGCACACACCTATAATCCCAGTACTCGGGAGGCTTTCTGCAATCATGAGATTGCCCTGAATTGCCATGAGATTGCCCTGAATTGCACAGTAAGTTCAAGGCCACCCTTGGCTACACAAAAAATCTGAAGCTAGTCTGGGTTATATGACACCCTGTATCAAATAAGAAAAAAAACTTCTATGCCAAATCCAAGCTTAGTAACATAGCCTCCTATGTTTTCTTCCTGAAGTTTATAGTCCGAGCTTTTCAGTTTCAGTTTGCGCACTATTTTGAGTTTTTTCTTGTATGTGAAGGCAGAAGGTCGTTTCCCACCCCTCCCGGCCACCATCCACATATGACATACTTCACTCTAGGCCGTCTTCAGAAAGGACTATCCCTGGCCATACTGAACTGTTTGGATGACTTGCTGAAAATAAGCTGTCCATAATGTGTAGGTCTGTTTTAGATGATCCACTCTGTCCTACTGAGTCTGGCTTTACACCAATACTATATACTCTTTTGAATAAAAGAATAAAACAAATCTGTGTTTAAGGACTCTATACCCAAAAGATTTCTGTATGAACTTTGAAATCTGCTTATCAGTTTCTAACTAAGAACTTAACATCATTCTGATCACTAGGAAGCCACAGTCACCATTTGGAAAGAACTGTCACCTTCACACTAATCTTCCTGGGCAGTGGTTTCCTCCACAGTTTTATAGTTTCAGTGTACAATCTACCTCATTTGATATCTTTTGTCTCTCACATGTTTATAAACACTTCATTTTTTTGTTGTTGTTCTAGAAACTTTCCACTGAATACTTGGTATAACTCCCAAATAAAACCATCTATGGCTGTAATTTTCCTGAAGGAAACTTTGCAACTACAAATTCAACTTCTATGCAGACACGGGGACTTTCAGGTTAAGAGATTTGGCATTTTATATCTTTGAAATAATATCCCATTTCCTCAGAAGTGTTGTGTGCTGGCTTTAACTTAGCTAGCTCACTCCTCCGCTCTCTTGATCCCTGCTAAGCCACCCATGTTTCTGCTATCAGCGCTTTTCTTCCTTCCTCTTCGGCCTCACTAGAGACGTACCAGCTTAGTAGTTTTCTCCAGGAAAGAGTTTTGGTCTTCACTGATTTTTCTCTGTTACTTTTCATATTTTCAAGAACTTCTACTGAGTATAATCTTATATTTTTTTATTTGCTTCACTGCCCTCCCCTTTGTTCTAAAGGCATTCAGTGCCTTTGAACATTACTTTTGCCCCATCCTACAAAGTTATGAATGGTAGAAGGAGAAAACTAAATCCCACAGACTGTCTTCTGACCTCCATATGTGTGACATACCATATCTGCACCCCCTATTAATAAAACAACAAAAGTAAATTTTTAAAAAGAATAAACATTACATTTAATTCACAGTGGTTCTCAACCTGTGAGTTGCAACCTTTTCAAGGGTGTCATGTATCAGATATCCTGCAAATCAGATATTATGATTTGTAACAGTAGCAAAACTACAATAACGAAGTTGCAATGAAATAATTTTATGGCTGGAGGTCACCACAACACAAAGAACTGTATTAATGGGGTTGCGGCATTATGAAGGGTGAGAACCACTGCATTAGATGATGCTATGATATATGCTGATATACGACTTTGAATACTCTCCTCGATAACAGAGTAGCTTTGAGACCCTAATTTTGACTTTACTTACCTCTTGTGAATATACATATTTTTAGTGTGAGGTTATGGACTGCCTGCTAAAACAGTGTGTGTGTGTGTGTGTGTGTGTGTGTGTGTGTGTGTGTGTGTGTG
>LOJH01022030.1:4933-15223 GCA_001685095.1 Ellobius talpinus
ACTTCAAGGGCATACCTCTATGACATAACTTCCTTTTACTAAGCCCCATTTGGGAGATGGATGCCTACCTCCTCCCAATAGCTCCACAGGCAGATGACCAAGCTGTTAGCCTATGGTTCTTTGGGCCACATCTAAGATTGAGACTGTAACTTGGCGCACTTACCCAGACAGCTGCACCACCCATACACACTCACAAAGGGAAGGCACGCATGACAAGCATGGATGTGTAATATTTACTTTTGCCATCAATCTTCCGAAAACTAGTCTTCCTATACTTTTTCTATCTCCTTTTAAATTCCACAAGGCACTTAACCCTTAGGAAGACTGTGGAATGGGACAGGCATTGTTTTTCTGACCCTTCTTCCTCTCCCTCCATGGTCCCCTTGTTTACGCACCACACTGTCAGCCTAGGCTGCCATAACAAAACACTGCAGGCAGAGTGGCTCAGACAACAGAAATTTATTTTTTCCCATCTTAGGAGGCTGGAAGTTCAAACTATTGTCAATTTTCCTGGGAGGTGGGGGGGTGCTCTCGTTGGCTGATTGACAGCTGCCTTCCTGCTGTTCTCTTTTCTTCCTGTGTGAGCACACCCTTTATTTATCTTTCTTTTCTTTTAAGTCACATGGAATAAAGGGCCCACCCTTATCATCTCACACAACTTTAATTACCTCTTTAAAGTATTCTCTCCAAAAACACTCACCAAGGGCTTAGGGCTTTCATACATGAACTTTGGAAATTTGGTCCATAACAGGCTCCTCACGTTTTCATTCTGCCATCCCCGTACCTGCTACACACTGTCCTGACTCTTAGATAGGAATACTATAAACCCATCCCTGTTGCTTATAAATATCTGTTGAAGGGTTAGGTCCATTTAAGTTGGACTTTACGCTTTAGACCAGTGGGAGCCTTTGGTCTACATAGAATGCAAAGTCGTGAGGAGAAACACCGTTGTCTTATTCCAAGGTCTCCTAGCTTTTTCCACCTGAACACAAAGTATCTCCCAGAGTCTGGCTTTCTGTATTTGGGGTCCTCTCTAAAACCCTAACACCCACACCCAGAGGTCTTTCATTGGACAGAGATCAGGTACAGGCTGCCTCCTGTGGTGCTCCCAAGGGGACTGTGCATGACTCCATGCTCAGATCACCCTGCTAAGCAAGGGTCTCCATCAGAGGCTGGTGTCCACCAGCTGCCCAGGCTGTCGGAGCGCCTGCTTCCTCTTGTCTATGGCGTTAAGGACTTTCTTTCTGGGGCCCAGCTGCATGTGAATATTCTGAAGGTCCTCATCGGAGCAAAGCAGCAGGGCTTCTAGATCAATCTGCTCTCTCATGAATATGGGGAGGAAGTCCTCTAGGTGCTGAGCCCGCAGAAACACTTCCAGGGGAGTGGCATCAGCCACATCCTCCTCCCATTCGACTTCATCTTCATCCCAGGGAAGATCACCTGCAATGCCATCTGCCTCTCCCTCTTCTTCCTCCTCTTCATCAGCTGACCCTTGTCTTTGGAACAGCTCACTGGGCATTTTAAACCCGAACTCCCTCTTGCTGTCTGAGATGTTCTCAAGGTCCAGTACTCTGTTCCTTCTAAGAACAATGCTCCCTAGTCCTGGACGGTTGAGAATAGACTCATGCTGTACTTCACTGGCTTTCCCTGCTGAGAAACGGAGCTTCTCTCCCAAGTCATCTGGAAATGAGTCTTCCTCCTCCTCTCTGAACACTTCCATTACGTGCCTCTGCCCGTTTCTGTCTTCCTGCCCCACCTGCTCTGCTGTATCTTTGTTCTTTTTAAATTTTAACTTGAAGGTATCTTTAATCCCTTTAGACAGTGACCCAAATCCGCCGGTAGAAGCTTTGGAAAGGGACGATCCGGAGAAGGTGCCGTGGGAAGAAGAAAAAGTCCCAGAGTCCTCCTTGCTATAGGTGCGTGCCATCTTGCTTTGGTGCTTCTCCTGAAGTCGCTCACATTCTCTCATCTGCCTCCTGGCATTCCTCAGAGCCTGCTCCTTCAATCGGGCAACCTTCTTGGGGTTCGTGGTGTTCTGTATGGTGGCAGCCTTATCCAGGAGAGCAACACATTCTTTCTGCTCCCTGCTGGCAGCAGCATCCAGTGGAGACTTTAAGTCATTATCCAGGGCAAAGATGTTGGCACCGAAGTTGACCAGGAATGAAATGCAGTGGGTGTGGCCATTGGAGGCGGCATAATGTAGAGGAGTATTTCCCCAGATGTCACACTTATCAGGGTTCCCACTAGAGAAGAAAATATGAAAGATGCATGTTAAAGTGTTTTTTTTCACTGAACATGAGGTCTCTAAAGAAAAACAAAAACAACCAACAAAATCCATGTTTATCCTGCCTTGACGTTGACATATGATGGCTGCTAAGTTTAGCTATGTCAGAGCCAGATACCAGATGGCCAGAAAAAGGGAAAGCCATCTCCTTGCTATGCCTCCCTTTAAGAAAAAAAAATCCTCCCAAAAAACTTCCTAGCAGAGTCACTTTCATATCACATTGGCCAGAGTTGGGTCACATGACTTAGAGAAAGGAAATGTAGTACCATGCCTGATTCTGATTGAGCTCAATTAGAAGTTTCCCTGAAGCCAAGAAGAGTATCATTCAATGATATACTTGTAAATGTTTAACAATGGGCTCATTCATGGAAAAAAAAATCAAATCCCTGATATATAGTGTATATGATGGTATAAATCTACACAACATGAAAATTTTCATGTTGCCACATCACCCCACTGGATACAGAGACCGGAAGAAACAAGCAAAAGTATGCTATTTCGTTTCCACGCAACCATCCATGGCCGTCTGTCACTTTAGAGTGCATGCACAAGAAAAACAGTGAACTCACTGGGAAGTGGTGAATGTCAAGTGCAACATTTTAATAAAACTTGTTCAATGGTGAGTTCATATAACTTCAATAATTTCTGTGTTTAATTGTCTTGACAACTTAGCCGTATTCTTGGAGGACTTGGAAAGGATTTATTCTAGCCAACACTCCAACCCTCCCAAGAGTCAAATGTCAAAAACAAAAACAACAAAAAATCAACCGGAATAAAAGAGCTTCTGTTTCTTATGAGGCCTTGAGATACAAGTACAGACCCTACTGAAGGACAGGAGGAAGATGAATTGAAAATGCTCTCACCACTGCTGGTAGGAAAGCTAAAACAGAAGCAGAAAAGATCTACCCACTTGCAAAGGATGCTCATATACCGTACTGATTCTATTTTGAGTAGTTTTTTGACCCAAACATACAGTTGGCAGCAACAGCAGATTAGCTGTGGTATTATCGATATGCAGAATCTGGAGCCCAACCCAGACTTAGTGAATCAGAATCTAGAGCTTGACAAGATCTTTGGGTGAATCACAGACTCCCTAGGTTAATGTGGTACAACCAGAATCCTATAACTTGATGACTCAGACTTGGGTCTCCTCCCTGTAAACTCCTGGTTTCCTCAGGTCTGAACCAATCACCATCCCAGGAGTAAGTAAGAGGGTGCAATGTTTTTAATTATGGTGACAGACAGCACACTTCCATTTTTATTTTTGCAGTGCTAATGGAAGAACCCAGGGCCTTATATGTGCCTATCACTGTTCTACCGTGGAGCTGTATCCACAGCAGAACAGGTAGCACCCCATAGATTAAGCCTGTCTCATGTTTAACCATCTATGACAAAATAAGTCTTACATGAATATAACCCAGCTTGTATACTTAACCAGCATTTGAGGCTAGCCTTGGCTACATGCTGACATCTTGTCTCAAAACCAAAACTACAATGAAGCAAAAAAACAAAGAAAGAAACTAAAATCCTGTAATTAAAATGTAACATTTCCATTAATTATGACTGTATTCTATCCTAACTGAGAATAATAATGCCTCGGATAGAGCTTTTCTGTGAACTTAAACATATATAACATAGAAAAATATTTTGCAAACTATGCATGTATATATTCAGTACATATTATCAACATCTCTCTTTTCTCCATACTCATATATTTTTCTTTTCTCGTGGCCATTTGGTAAATTTCTACCACCACAACACACTTGTGGGGTTTTTGTTTGTTGTTTGCTTTGGTTCTTCAAGACAGTGTTTCTCTGTGAATCTTTGGCTGTCCTGGAACTCGCTTTATAGACCAGGCTGGCCTCAAGCTCACAGAGATTCACCTGCCTCTGCCTCCCAAATACTGGGATTAAAGGTGTGCACCACCACTGCCTGGCACTCTTGTGGGGTTTTTAATTTTTAAAATTTTTCAAAATTTAAATGAGTTTGATTTCTGTGTGTGGTCATGAGTGTGCCACAATATGCATATGGAGGTCAGAGGGCAGCTTACAGCAGTCAGTTCTCTCCTTTCACCATGTGGGACCCAGGGGTCAATCGCCGGTCATCAGGCTTAGTGGCAAATGCCATTACCCACTGAGCCATCTCACCAGCCATTTGTTTGTTTGTTTTTGAGGCAGCATCTTACTCTGTTTCTCAGACAAACAGAAACTCACTATGTTGTCCCAGCTTGTCTCAAACTCATGGTGATCCTTTTGCTGAAGCTTCCCAAGTACCAGGATTGCAGGGGTTAACCACCATGCTGGCCTAGTTCTTCTAGTTAAGTATTTACAGTGTTTTTTGTTTTTTGTTTTTATCAAGTAGTTATGCTCCATTTACCCAATTAATTTTCCCAAAAGGAAAAAGCCTGAATTTTTTCTCATTTTATCATCTGTAGTTTCTAGCAGATATCTCAAAATCTGTCCAAAGAAGACACACAACTGGTTTTCTCGGCAAAGACCAAGATATGCTCAAGCTCCTAGAAACATCAGTAGCAGGGCAGCTCTGGCTATGCCATAACGAAGCAGAAGCAGTGTTACCACATCCGCGTTTCAAACAAAGGCTGAACTACAGAATTTCATGGAATTTATTTTAAATGTTGGATCAATTTTAAATGCAAAAAAAACCCCACAGTAAAATCCAATAAAAGCCCATTTATGGACTAGATCCAGCCATAGGTTGGCCTCCTGTTTCACACAGAGAAGAGCATGGCACAGACAAGGATGGGTGGTATCACGTGGCATATCTGGGAGACCCAGAGCATACATCAGTGTGACCAGATAGTATGGAGTTATGGGTAAAGGAATGGGAGAAGGAAGGAAAGAAAGTGAGATTGAATCTAAGGAAAGCAAATGCTACATAATGCCGTTTTGTTAGGGAGTCTCCGTTAAGAGGGCCCTAGCCAGTTAGCCCAATTTAATTATTTTGGATCAAAGGAGACCCCCCTCTTCCGGTCTTGGCACAGTCAAATCTTTGGGGGACACAGTTCCTCATCTCCAAACACGTGCTTTCACTTTTTATTTACTTAACTGAACACCATATTCAAAGGACCCCTTAAGCACCCTAGACATCAAAGCAGCACTGGAAAACAGCCAAGATGTGGCTATGGTATAAGCAAAAACACACCGACTAAATTTGCCTGGATTATCCTTGGATTGGATAAACTAAAGCAGGCAGAGCTGGGCAGGGTGAGTTGTAGCAGGAAGTAACAGGGTGTTAAGAGTCTGGGTTAGAGCCATAGACTTCAGGCAGAATGAGTGAATTTTCCCATCTCAGCGGGGCTCCAGTGATGCTTTTAAGATTCAAGGAAGAACATGAGAAAAGCCTGAGATGGGGCCAAGGTGGATCTTCTTTAGAGAAAATTTCAAATGCCGTCAGGAAGATGATCCATGGGATTTCCTAGTGCATCTAAACCCTAAGGACAGCTTTCCAATCAATATAAATTTATTTTATTATTGTCAAGCTTCATGAGGTCTTTCTAAACCTAATCCTACTTTTCTCGGCCTCTATCTGTTTATAAGGAATCTTTCTATGTAGCTAGGGCTGACTTTCAACTCTGAATCCTCCTGTCTCGGTCTCCTGATTTCTGGAATTACAGGCATGTACCACCATGCCTGCCTGACTCACATGTCTGTGTGTACGTGTGTGTATGTGTGTGTGTACACACATATGCATGCTCCAGTTCATACCCATAGAGGGCAGAGGTTAACATGGTTGTCTTTCTCAATTGCTTCTTCACTTTTGTTCTTTTTGAAACAAGGTTTCTCACTGAAAGTAGAGCTCACCAATTAGCTAGACTGACAGGCCAGCAAGCCCCAGAGATGCTCCTGTCCCTGCCTCTCCAGTGCTGGGACTCCAATGCCTGCTGCTAAACCCAGTTTTCTGGCTCACATTTCTTAGTAGAACCAGGCATATATCTCTTCAGCCATCTACAAACCAGCACCTTTGGGTGATAGATTGAATCTAATGTCAACATTTTATGGATTCTTTAGGTTGATTCAATCTAGTGTTGATATTTTTTCCCAAAAGAGAAACTCTCTGAGAAGCAGCTTAAAATAAGCCATATTTTGCTCTTGATTTTTAGTAAGCAATAATTTTGGTCAATAATTTTTAAAGCAGCTTGTTATTGTTGCTAAGTGGGTAATTTGCTTAAATTACAACACTCTAGGCATCTGCTCCACTCCAATTTCTTCTTTTGAAGTTGATTTTGAATATGTGTAAAGCTGTTCTCAGAAAACAATAATTCCATCAAAATGGTGTTTTTCTACATAAAAAGGAATTATTTGCACTTATAATAATGAAGGAAATGCCAATTAAAACCTTACACTTCCAGTGTTTGCCTATCCAGCAGAAAATGATTGAAAACTATCGGTTGTTTGGTTTTAGTGGGATCTCAGGGTGAGTACCACACTTGGAAAAGCATTATCTGGCTCAGATTGCTTGGCAGGATATAGATCAAAAGACTGACACCAGGGCACCCCCCAGAAGCCACCGATCTACTTTGAAGAATGTATCCCAAGGGAACATTGAGGCCTTGAACAAAGCTGAATGAACAACGTTGTTCCTTTCAACTCTACTTATAACAGCCAACAAAAGTCAAACCGTCTTCACTGGCAGAACAAGAATCGAGAAGGAATTAAGTGTTATGAATGGGTAACTAATTGAATAAATTACAGAATCAATTTGCCTGCATCAGTGAAAGAATTAAAAAAATGTATGCATGTATATACATATATACATATACATGTGTGTGTGTGTGTGTGTACAATGGAATACTATCTTTCCTTAAAGAAAAATACAATCCTGCATTTCAAAACATGGATGAGCCTGGAGCACCTTATGTTCAGTGAAATGAACTAGACACAAAAAGACAAACACCTCACAATTTTACTTAAATATGGAATCTAGAATATATAGGACCTGTAGAAATCTCTTGAGTAGACAGTGATTGGAAGTAGGAGAGAAGTGTGGTGATATAGGTTTAAAGATGCAAAATATCCATTAACAAGGAAAAGTTCAAGCAATTTGCTCTACAATACGGTGACAACATAAAAAACAATGCTTTACACATTTGAAAATTATTAAGATATATTTTAAATATCGCCACCACAAAAAGATAAGTGTGCAAAGGTATCACATAATTAACATGATCCAGTCATTCCATAATGTAAATGTATTTAAAATACCATACTGCATATCATAAATATATGCACAATTTTGAAGAAAGGGACTTGCTATGAAGTCCAGGCTGGCATCATTCTCACGACATTCCTGACTCAGGGTGCTGGCAATATAGGTGTGCACTATCATCATTCTTGGCTGTGCAATTTTTATTTGATAATTTAAAATAAATAAATTATGATTAAATCATACCATAGACTATCATGTAGCCATGTAAAGCAGTGGCATATATATATCAGCTTTTAAGGGCAAATTGTTAATGACATATTGTTAATTTATCCTTATGCTTTGGATGATTGCTTTTTAAAGAAAACCATACATGTGCGCATATGGGCAAAAGAAAAACTTGGAAGCTCATATTTATCGGTTAGCATTTTGGGATGAATGACCTTAAAGTTAGAATTATATAGCAGAGGATGACAGATTTATGCACTTAAAATATATATTATATATCCATGTATTTGGTAAGCATATATAGCATATTATGTATGCAAATATTTCTATTTTATTTAGAAAGTATCAATTGTTAAAATATGAATTGTAAGCATATCTATAATATATATGACAACTTTAAAAGCATTTTGAAAACTGGAGATCAATCAGTGGGTAAATTGCTTGCTACACAAGCAAAAGGCCCTAGGTTCAGATCCCCAGAATCCATATAAAGTCAGATGCAGAGGTATCTCTAATATCAGTGCTCCTCTGGCAAGATGGGAGGCAGGGACGGAAGGGTCCTTGGAGGCTCATGGGCAGCTAGTCTGTGAATAACTAGAGACCACTCTCAAACAAGGTGGACAGTGAGGAGTGACGCAGGGAACTGCCCTCTGACCTCCACGTGTACACTGTGGCATGCTGACACCATCACTCACCCTTCACACACACACACACACACACACACACAGCTTTGAAAATCAATTTTATAAATCGGTGTTGAGGGCCCCACCATAAAAGGGGCAGGGTTACAGGTACACAGCTCACAAAAATGGAGACATAATGGCTGCTCAGCAATGGACTTCTCATCCTCAGTAGGGATCCTGCCTTTCACCTTGAGAAAGGGATCCTTAGCAAGGAAGGGAATTTTCATTTCTTTTGTTTGTTTGTTTGTCTACCCCTTCTTTTGTCTCATCTACCTTTCTTCCCTCCAGAGGTGGCAGCAATAGGAGCCATCTTGGAAGTGGAGACCGAGGCTCTCTAGGCACTGAACTTCTTGCCAACCTGATCTTGGACTTCTGTGCTGCTCTTAGAACTATGGGAAAAGTTCCAGCCTCTAGAAATGACCTTGCCCGTGGGATTCTTTGATCATAGCACAAGTGGGCTAAGATTCACACCCACTGATTCAAAAACTTCAGTTCTGTGAATTTACACTAAAAAAGTATGAATGAAGATTTATGTCGAAAAATAATCATCAAAACACTGCAAATTAGAAAAATATATCCAACAGGGGCTAACCTAAGAAGTAAATTTGCTGATTATAATACTAAAGTGCCTTATAAATTAAGGAAATGTGAGATCCTTCACTGCTATAACAAATAACCGAGGCATTGACTCAAAAGAAGAAAGATTTATCTTGACAAGTTTTCAGAAGCTTCAGTGAAGACTGTGGGCATGCTCATGACATGTACCTCAATTCAACGAGGTGTCCATATCTGCAATCTGTTTAATCCAAACATGGATGTTGACCCTCTCTCCCTTTATTTGCTCACTTCTAATCACTGGCTATTCTGCATCCAAATTGTACCTCAAATCTCCCTATGTCTCCCACACCCCTTGTCACTATGTCAGTTCAGTTCACCTTGAAGATCCTTAAACATTCTCTGTAAGCCCTGGGCAACCACCAGAACAATATTCATAAGCGTAAATCTGTCTGATGCATCCCTTGTAAACACAGGGTGTGGTTTGAAACTCACGTCCTTAACAGAACTTTCAACGCTCCAGTTGTCTGGTTTTGTCACTTAGGCTTGTCTTGTCCCTGGGCAAATCATGTCCAGCCAATCTCAACATCTTCCATCCCTAGAGTGCACAATGCCCTGTCTTATGGGAAAGATGTGTCCTTCGGTCCTCGATCAGCTCATTGTCTTTCTAATACAAGCTGGATTTCCCCCCTCTCTAGAACAGGCTTTGTAATGTGTACTATAAACCACTTGCTTGTCTTTCCCTCTCAAATCTGATTGCCACAACAGAAGCCAGGACATTTTGTCGATCAGCATCTTCTAGACAGCACCAAAGATGAAGGAGAAGAAGAATTAGAGGAGGAGGAAGAGGAAAAAAGAGGAAGAGGGGGAAGACAGGGAGGAGGAAGGGAGGACTATCACCTACCAGATGTTAGCTATGCAATATACTGAATACATTCACTTGGCTCCTTCCCTCCCCTGCTCTTCCCCTTCCCCTACTCGCTCCCTCAGATTCCTCTCTTTTTCCATCTTTAAGAAACAGCTGTCAACCCTGGCTAGCCCTCTGAAAAAGGGCAGAGCAAGCAGAATAAGAGTTAGCAAAGACTTGAATTAACATGTAAGGGATAGTATATACATATGTCTGTCTTTCTGTTTCTCTCCTTCTCCTCCTCTTCCCTCTGTGTGTGTCTGTCAGTCTGTTTGTCTCCACTCCTGACTCCCCACCCGTGTCTGTCTGTCTATCTGTCTCCTCCCTCTCTGTGTCTGTCTTTCAGTCTGTTTCTCTCTCTCCCTCTCTCCCACTAATCTGTGTGTGTGTCTGTCTGTCTCTCTCTCCTCTCTCTGTGTCTGTCTGTCTGTCTGTTTCTCTCTCTCTCTCTCTCTCTCTCTCTCTCTCTC
>LOJH01022031.1:0-20054 GCA_001685095.1 Ellobius talpinus
CTCTCTCTCTCTCTCTCTCTCTGTGTGTGTGTGTGTGTGTGTGTGTGTGTATGCTTCCTTTCTTTTTGTTTTGCTGGTGTGGAATTGTTTCTTTTCTTTGTTTTTCTGAGATATAGTTAATATCCTTGAGTTTAAGCTTTCTTGCTATTATTTCCTGGAGGGCTGGAGTTGTAGATAGAGATTGTTTAAATTTGAGTTTAATAAGCAATAACCTGCTTTCTTCATCTATTGTGTTTGAAAGATTTTCTGCATATAGTAGTCTGGGCTGGCAGATGTTGTCTCTTATAGTTGGCATGACCTCTGTCTAGGCCTTCCTGTCTTTAGAGTCTCCATTCAGAGGTCAGTTGTAATTATAATAGGTCTACTTCTATATGTGATTTATGAATTTTTGCTTGCAGCTTTTAATATTCTTTCTCTGTTGAATATATTTAATATCTTGATTATTATGTGTCAAGGGGACTTTTTAAAGTCCACTCTATTTTATGCTTCTTTTTTCTTTCCTGGCATCTCCTTCTTTAGGGTAGGATAATTTTTTTCTCTGATTTTCTTGAAAGTATTTTCTGAAACTTTGAACAGAAATTTTCTTTCTTCTATTTCTATTATCTCTAGGATTGGTTATTTCATAGTGTCCAAGATTTCCTAAATATTTTGTGTTAGGAATTTATTAGATTTAATATTTCATTGACCAGTATATCTAGTTATTCTATTTTATTTTCCAAGCCTGATATTTTCTACCATCCCTTGTGATGCTTGTGTCTGTAGTTCCTGTTCACTCACCTAGATCTTTCATTTCAAAAATTTCCTTAGTTTGTGTTTTCTTTATGACTTCTGGGGTGGTTTGAAAGAAAATGGCCCCCAACCAGAGTGGCACTCTTAGTAACTGTGGCTTTGTCGGAGAAAGTGTGTCGCTGTGGGGACAGGCTTTGAGAACTCTTTTCTCTAGTTTCACTTAGCATGACCATCAGGCAACTTCCCATTGCCTGCAAGATGTAGTACTCTCTGCTCCAGCACCACATCTCCGGGCCCAATTGCATTGATTCCTGTCATGATGATAGTGGACTGAACTTCTGAACTCTAAATGAACTACCTCAACTAAATGTATATATTTATAAATGTTGCCATGGTCATGGCATCTTTTCACAGCAAAAGAAAAACGTAATGAAGACAGCTTCTATTTCCATTTTCAGGTCTTGAACACTTTTATTTATTTCCATCAAAGGTTTGCTTTCTTATTTGTTTGTTTCTTGGTTTGCTTTAAGGGATTTGCTCATTTTCTCTAATTTTTTATTTTTTTTAATTCTCTAAGGATTTATTCACTTCATTAAGTTGATTTTAAGTCTCTTTCTTATGCTTCAGCTGTGATGTAATTAGGATTTGCTGTAGTAGGATAGCTGGGCTCTGGTGGTAACATATTCCCAGACCGTTTTTGATTATATTCTACCCCGGTATCTAGGAATCTGGATTTGGGATGATTTTTGGTCCATGTGCTGATTTCTGGGTTTGTCTTTGTTGAATTTGTGTGTTCTTCCTTTGTTTTATGTTTCTTCTTTGGTCTTCTAACCCGTGTGGGCTGTGATTGAGCAGGGGGTCTGTACCTACTAGCTCTCTACCAACTAGTACCTGCTTGGGTACTAAACTTCTGGAAGCTAGTATGGTTTCTTGTCTAGCAGAGAGTCTCTCTCCAAATGGGGCCAGGGATTCTGGTGAACAGTATGCCCTCTGGTGGAGTAGGGAGTCTCCATCTGAATTAGTGATTGTTCTCACAGGCATGGCTTGTGATTGGGCAGAAGGTATCTTCCCAAGGGAAACCAAGAGTCTCTGAGGGTCATAGGCTGGCAGCCTGTTTGGTCTTTTGTAAGTAGTGCCCTGTGTTTGGGAGGGGGTTGTTTGCCAGAAGGAATACAGAAAGTCAAGACTTTGTCATCCTATTTTTTTCTTTTTCCTCAATGAGATAACTCAACTAGAAATGCTTCAATGTATTCTTATGAAGTCATTTTCAAAATACACCTATTACCTGAATTCGTTCCTTACTATTGTTTCTCTAAGAAATATGTACATCAAAGAAAACAGAACATAGTATTTCTTAGAAGTTATTTACTCTGAGTTTTCTGTTCTTCCTTATGTTCTAGGTCAAAATCAACCTTCAAATCCCAGCTTGTCACATAGACATGCCTACATTTTCATTATGGAAGCCTGGTTTTAGACCACAATTCTTGATAAAAATAAATAACATTTAGGGTAAACAAAACAGAAAAGAAGACCTTGATTTATTTTAAAACAAACATGTTAATTAATTGACTATTTCTTTTTGATATTTATTGTGTTATTCAAAAATAAAATATGTAAAATGCTCTGTAAAATTCATCCAACTCTTAATGTTCACAGAGGAAATAATTTATGGTTGTACTTTATGATTATGTAAAATGTAACTTTATCTATATATAATGTCAATGATTATAGAAATATATTTTGTTACTTTATAGAGTATAACAAAATATATTTTATTTTGAATTTTGTACAATGTAATCTCTGAGTTACTTAAATAAGATGCTAATTTAAAAATATATTTTGGAATTATTTAATTTAAATAGATATGAAAATTAAAGTTCAATAAATTAAATTATTTACCATTGTCAGCATAAAACAGATTCTTAACCACAATATGTGTTCTTTACTGCTCAGTGATCTTTCTTTTTTCAAATGGACACTTGAAGCCTCCAAAGCATTTTTTCTCCATCTGTTTTATGTTTTTCTCAGTGTGTTTATACTCTTCCTTCATTTTACTGTGTACATTACTTGATCAGTAATCCTAGATTTTAGCCATTGCTAATGTATAAAATTAATTTTTATTTATTGCTAGAATTAGAAAACCTAACTGTACATTCATATGTAAATAATATTTAAAATTAAGTCAGTATTAAAATTTGCTGTAACAGCAAGGCTTTCACTATAAATTCAGGAATCACTTGTGATCCCAGTACTTGTGAGGTAGAGGCAGGCAGATCAGTTCAATGTCATTCTCAGCTACATCTTAGCACCCAGCCTGCAATACATGAGACTCAGCTTCTGAAAACAAATGGGAAAAAAGAAAGTTCTCTGGCTTTGTTTCATATGCATAACACTGGAGTTCTGTGCAATGGACTTTAGTGTGAAGTTTAATACTCCTAATAACTTTTAATTCTGCCTTGTGATTTCATGAAGAGTAACAGTATACAAACTGCATGCAACAGAAGAGTATGTCTATACTGCTCCCTTCTCATTTTCCAGCAAAGCATCATGACCTCTCAATTTTCTTTTTGTACTTTTTTCCCTGATTTCATGACATAATTCATATGAGGAATTATATAAAATAACTTTTCTATTTTTTTCAGAAAATAATCTTCATTTTAAAACCAACTAAAATTGTATTTTTCCAAATCTTCCCAATGGAATTTATTTGATTTGTCTCAAAATCTGAGAACTTTATGTTTTCCATTTCTTTCTGACATGTGTGTTGGTTCATAGGCTTGTCTTGCCTTGCTATTAGACTTTAGTACATGAATCCACTCTGAAATGGGCAGGCCCTTTGCAAATTTTTCTGATTAAGCAGGAACTCAGTTTATTCTGCTGGAAAGTAATTATCTCTTCATTCATCAGAGATTTGTGTGAGGTTGCAAAGTATTATACTCTAACACACACACGATGCAAATTGACTCAGAGGAAATGTACAGTACAGTAGCCCTTCATGATCTTAAAGCATTTGTCTTCAAATTCACTTCCCTAAAAGACTTGGTGACATCTCCTTTCAATCTAATTAACCAACTGAAAGGGCTGACTTAACCTCTTTACTCTCTATTACTCATATTACTTCCTGATTATTTTGCTGTGCATCATCTGCACCAGACAATTATCAATGCCATCTACTAATGGTTAGTACTTCCACTTTTAATAACAATTTACCAACAGTTGATTTTTAATGTCTACATATAAGCATGACTTCAATACCATGAAAGCCAGTCTTCAACCCCTCCTTGACTGCTGATCTGACACAGTATCACATAGAAAAATGGTGGTTTTATTGCATACAAATACCATGAGGTTAGACAGGAAGCAATATTTAGTGTATCTAAGCCTCTTTTTCCTTGAAATTTGCAGAGTAATATGCACACTTTGACTTTTGATTTTATTTACACTTTTTGTAGAGTGTAAATATGATAAATAAAATATTATACAATTTATATGTTTTCCAAAGTTCTATAAATGAGGACCTATGATTAAGCTTTAAATTTTGTATGCATTTTCCATTACAGAAAAAGATCTCTGGCCACACATTTTATTTCACTGCCTTTGTACTCACAACCCTGTGTTTTACTTGCAGAATATAGAGATAACTGTCATGGACCAAATCTAACCATCCCTACTGGCAATCTCCAATCTTTGCCCATATTGCTAATGATTTTAAACATGATTACCAATGAATATTGCACAATAATCCCCAGATCTCTATGGCTTTAAGAAGAGCTTTATCTTGACATCTTAATATCTAATTATAGGAAGCTTAGTTGGGCAAGATACAGTGGTTATTGTTTGTTTCAAGCTAAGTGACATAACAAAGAAAGGTGAGTATGAGTTATGTACACCTTAATTCCTTCAAGCCTCCAAGAAGCAAACGTCTCCACTCATTCCCCAATGGTCAGATCTGCCCACACATCTCCAACCTGAAAATAGGCATTTCTAAAGCCATCAGTTATTAGACAATCAATTTCTATAAGCATGGCTTTTCACTATACAGCTACCCATCCTGCAATGTTTTATCTTTCTCTAATTTATTTTCACTTCTCAAGTCAGAGAGTCCCACAGCATGACCATACCTATGTCTGGACAGTCTGTATATGAGATCAATTGACAGAACACCATCATTCTTTCCAAAATTGAAGGTGGACATTATAAGGTAACCCCATACATTAGCTCAGAATTTAGAATAATAAAGGGTTCTTTACTCAGGGGTAGATTCACAGATTACAATCCTCTACACAAATGGGGAACAGAAACTGAAACCAGCAGTGGAAAGAGAGAGCATGTACTTTACATTGGCATTTATGGTATAAGAGGACATGCTCAAGTAGACTGGTATCTTAAAAGCTGCTGGCTGAAGGAATTCCCACAGCACATCCCCCTTTTGTTTAAATAAAAGAGATCTAAGCTTAGTACAAAACTATATACAATAAGAACAAGTATCAAGTATAAAAATTAGAATTACAACCAGCATAAAGGATATTAAGCAAGAAACATTTGCTAAATGTTTCAATAATTATCCTATCCTAATGAGTCTATGCCTTGTATTAGAAATAGGTTGGCCAAGTCATGAGAGGAAAGTAACTACAATTATCAAGTTTTCAAACCCATGGAAGACATGAGAAGGGACATAATATTACATGAGTATGCAGGAATTACAACCAAGTAGCTTCCAAAATATGCAATAAATGACAGAGACAACTGGCTACTAGGGCAATCACCTGAAGTCTCATTTGCAATGTTGGAACAACCAGCTTTGGCTAAGGACTAGAGTAACTGACAGATCATTTTCAGAGGCAGGAAAAATTTCAAAACTGTCTTATCCTATACTGTCAAGGTTTGGTAATCTTTTTTATTATATCCTGCTTGTCCTGTCCAGACTCTGTGCATTTTGTCAGTGATCAAGGCATGTGCAGTTCCTTGACCAAAGGCCATTTTTTTCCAAGAAGAAAACATACACCAAGTGGAAGTTTTTCGGTGCACAACATTCTCTTTGGAATAGATCAGTGCTGCCAGGAACAATTGTGTCTCACATCAACAAAACCCTTTGTTATTTAAATGCCATATTCTATAGTTCTTTGAAGTGGTTGAAGATTAGCTATCTATGTGGAGTACATTCTCTATGTATCTAAAGAACCTGACTAGTCTAACTGTAAATATGAGAAACATTGATAACTATAGTCCTATATAATAATTAATACCTATATAGCTTAAAAACCAAGACTTCATATTAGAATATTAAACAATCTTTAAACAACTGTGCATCAAATGAGGGAAATGACCTCAAAATGTAAAAAATGTGTAAGTATATTGATAAGAGTTAGAAATGTACAGTGCAATATGATAAATATGTCCTAAAATTATATTAATATACAAAATGTCTTAAGCAGAGGTAGGCACATGCATGCAGAAAACATGACAAAATAATTTTGTCTAGGTATAGGAATATTATAAACAGAAAGAGGAACATATTTAATATAATTTGAATTTGTATCCATATACAAGAATTTATACCAATGTAAATCGTTTATGAATAATAGCTTACAAGTATTCACACTATTATACACTATTATTATTAGTGTGAGTAAGCTCACACTAATCTACCTATTATCACTTCCAATTTCCTTTTGCTTTCAAAGAGATACTTGACACTACATAATTTCCACCCCAACCCCTAACTCTATGTCAGTTAAAATTAACTTTGAATTGATGCCCCTAACCCTAACCCTGAGGACAAATTTTTTGGGAGAGGGGAAGTCATCTTGAATTAATTCCAATTGTCATGGGGGCCATGCTATTTCTATGGGATCCTGTAAAAGTAAAATGATGGCTAAGTTTCAGGATTACTGTATGGTATAATTGCAAATACTCTCTGAGTACTCAGTAGGGTTTTTCTGAAGTTCTTATTTGAAGCTCTGGCCTAAATGTTGTAAGAAGGTACATCATTTCAATTAATCAAGTTGGAATCATTTTAAACACTTGCTACCACAAACCAGTCTTAAAGTATCACTATCAACATCATGATGTCATATCATGGAAGGGGAGTCATTGTGGGACCCCCCTCTTCTTCCTGGAAACTGAAAAGATTCCAGCAGGAAAATTTATTGTTCATTGTAGAAAACTTAAATATTATTCATATAGACATATATTAAATGAAAGGTATGATAGAGACAAAAATAGGTATGTAGAAAAGTAAAATTTTTCCTAAAATCTTTCTTTCTTTCCCATACAAGATGACTCCTGACATCAGACAAAAACTTTGATTTTTTCCTATAAAAATGCTTGGATTTAGAGTAGGATAGCCATTGTCTATCTCCAAAGCCAGATTTGATTTTTAAGTTGAGATATATACATACTCAGATAATCAAATTTAACATGCTGGTAATACAGCATCATAAGTCATATTTTTCTTTGTTTGATGATTCTGGATAGCTATCTTTTCTTTTTTAGGTATTTAGATGTCCAAAGTCTCTCAACTTTTTGGAGATGAGTATTTTCCTGCTAAAACAAGAACAGAACCCTTCCCAACCCTTATGAGGTTTCCTTACCACTTGTATGGTTGCCACTTCTGTGAATGAGCTGTCATTTCTCTTCCTCAAGAGGTTTCCCTTTTTCAAACCAAATATTTATTAATTTTGATGGTATCCATAATGTTTCTTCTCCTGTGGAAACAAGAGCAAACTCCTTCCCCAGACATAGCACATCTGGATTCTATTGTCAGGCCAACACATTCTTGAAATAAAATGGCTGATTTAATCAGAAGATTTTCTCTGTTATCCAAGGTCTCTCTGTTGTTGTTGTTCCTTTCTTAATAGCATTAAGAAAATTCAAGATTAATAAAGCCTTATGAGATTAATTTCTGGGGATATTTTTCATCCCTTTCTGTTTTTTAACATATCCTTTATAGTTTGATTTGATCTTTTTTTAACCTCTTGACCTGTAGGATTGTTTGGTTTACCTGTTATATGCTTTATAATAAGAAAACCCTGCTTCATTTTCTTAGAGACATATGCTGGACCATGATCTGTCTATATTTGTGCAAGTATACCCATGATGGCCATAACTTCTAATAAATGCATGATTACTGAATTAGCCTTTTTTGAACTCAAAACAGATCCCCATTGAAAACCTGAATAAGCGTCAATGGTGTGGTGTACATATTTTAATTTTCCAAATTCTGCAAAGTGGAACATATCCATTTGCCTGATTTCTTTTTTTGAGTACCCTTTGAGTTACTTCTTGCAAGTAGCAGTGTTTTGTTATAGAAAGAGCAAGTAGGATATTTCCTAACAATCTCTTTAGCTTGCTCCCATGTAATAGAAAACTCTTTCTTTAAACCTTTCCTACTGACATGATGTTTTCTATGTAATTCTGAGTCCTTCATCACATTTTCAATCAATAATCAATCAATATGTATGACCTTGGACTAGAGGATCTGGCAGACCTGTATGGGATCAGATGTATTTTATGTATATGGGAAAAAGCCTATTCTTGTTTTTATATTGAACATGAATGAATAATGAAGTCAATTCTTATCATATGGCATAAATTCAGCATCTACAATATGCAAGACAATTCTTTCTGTATATTGTGAATCAGTAACTACATTGAGAGGTTCTTTAAAATCCCTTAGTACCATAAGAATAACATGTAACTCTTCCTTTTGGACATAATTATATGGACTTTGTTCTACCATACATAATTCTTCTCATTTGTAACCTGCTTTTTCTGATTTATTTGCATCAGTATAGAATATACAGGCTCCAGTTATTGGTGTATCATGTACAATGCAGGGAAGGATCCAAGTAGTTCTCTTTATAAGATTTACTCTATCACTTTTTATATGATTCCTATTAGTCTCTCCTTAAAAAATCAGCTGAAGCTCTTTTTCAGGGTTCATTGTCTTCCTTTTTTAAAATTCTATCAATTATAAAAGGCACTTAAAATTCTAATGGGTCTATTGCTGATAGTTGGCAATTGATAGTCTCAATTTTCTTTTTATAATTAATTGAGAGAACTTTTCCACAGAAGTTTTCAATATTTTACTTGGTTTATGTGGTAAAGATATCCATTATAAGATAATATCTTCTCTCTGCATTAAAATTCCCATAGAGGAATTTCTGGAAGGCAATATCACTAGACTGCAATTAAGATTTGAATCCACCCTATCCACAAGCACATCCTGCAATTTCTCTCCAACAACAGTTAATGCTTTCTCAGCATCAGCTGTTAATTTGCTGGGACTATTTAAATCTTTGTCACCATGGAAGGTTTTGTTTAAATTAGTTATTAGATCAGATTTTATTCCAGTTGTGGACTGGAAATGTCTCCTAACAGTCTTTGAAAGTCATAAAGAGTCTGTAATCAGTCTCTCTTAATTTGTGCCTTTTGTGATCTAATTTTTTGAAAACTTATTTTATAACCCATGTCACTGAGAAAATCTCTTCTATGTATTTTTCAAGAGCAATTTGTAATGCCTATTTAGGCAAAACTTTCTTCCTAAAGCATATACATTTGAATTTGATAGCAAAATGTCATCCATGTAAATTATAGATTTAGAAAATTGTTTATTTCCAATGGCTGACTCACAAAGTATTAGCACAGGGTGAGGTTATTAAGCATTCCCTGTGGGAAGATAGTCCACTGTTACCTCCTTGTAGGATGAGAATTATTATAAGTAGGCACTGTGAAGGAAAATTTTTGTCTGTCCTTTTCTTGTAAATGTATAGTGAAGAAACAGTCTTTTAAATCAATAACTTTAAGAAGCCATCCTTTATGTAATAGAGAAGGCAAAGGAATTTCAGATTGTAGTGGGCCCATAGGATGAATTACCTTGTTGACAGCTCTTGAATCTGTTGACATTCTCCATTTTCCAGATTTCTTTTTAACAACAAATACAGGAAAATTTCAAGCACTGATTGATTCTTAAATATGGTGAGCATCTAGCTGCTTCTGTACCAGCCTACAGTTTCTGTTTTGTTAAAGCCACTGTTTAACCCATATTGGTTTCTTAGTTAACCATTTGAAAGGTAGTGCTGTTAGTATTTCTGTAGGTTTGCTAGTTGCCTTGTGTTTTTTTTACAGCCTGAATGGCTGGTGACCTTTGTTCATAGTATCCTCTAATATCCTTCCCATAAACATGAAGTTCAGGACTGTATGAATGCTAATCTGGGTATTTCATTGTAGCAACAGGTCATGACCCTAAAAATTCACTGCAATATTACCAATATATGGCCTTAGTCTTTTTTCTGTCCTTTTAGGTTTTATGCACTCAACCTATTTCATGCTTTGCTTCACTTGAGACAGGTTTCCAATTCCTAGGAATTGAATATCTACTGTTTGAAGAGGTCAATTGGGATGCCAAGATTCTGGAATAATGATAGTCACATCCACATGCATGTTTAGCAATCCCTCAATAACAATGTTATTTACATGCTATCTTAGCTATGGTCTTTAAAAATTTATAGAAGTCTGCCAAAATATACTCGTCCGATTTCCTATTGGAATTTTTGATACATCCTTCCTGTTTATTCGATCATCAAGAACAGTATGGATTATTAAAGCAGGCAATGGATTTTTTTTAATTTTCGTGGTGAGACATGTCCTCTATAGTGACTGGGAATGATTGGAACAGTTTGAATTGAGAGTCTGCAAGAATCCCCCCCAAAGAGTTTCCTGATGGTATTGGGTTACCTTGCCTGTCTTTTGTTGATCTACATTCATTGGTCCAATGTCACCCTTTGTCACATCTCCTACATAATCCAGAAGACTGAGACATTCTATCTTTGCCATTCTCAGAAGAGACATTGTTTCTAGGAATTTCTCATCTACAATCCCTTCTCAGATATGCTATTCTACCACAATTAAAGCAATTTGGCATTTTGATGTCTCCTCATACCTTTGGAAATTTTCTCCTACCCAAGCATCAGTATTATAGTCAAATGTCTCAACATTCATTGTATGCATGATCCATTCATCCATTTGTTCTGATCTAACCTTTAAAAGTGCAAGTATCTTTTTGCATTCTAAGTTGGAAATTTCAAAAGTCAGAGATTCAATAAGTACTTGTCTAGCATCTGGGTTTGTTACTCCTATATTTACAGCCTTAGTTAATCTTTGTAAAAAGTCATTAAAGAGTACTCTTTGGCCATGTTTAACCCTAATATATGATTCAGTTCATTTCCATGGTTCTTGAGACTTGTCCCAAGCATTTAATGTTTCTTTTTGGCATAGGGACAACATGTGTTCATTGTAAAAATCTTGATCTTGAGGGTCAGCATATGGGCCCTTGCCAAGAATTTAATCTTGGGAATCCTTTTGCTTTTCCCTGTTGTCCTCAATTTTTTGTCTTTTACACAATACCATTTTCACAGTAGTTGTGAGCCATGTTCCAGGACCACTGAAACTAGTTGAAGTCAATCATTAGGGGAGGCCATTTGCTGGGAGTCCATGTCTTTACCATTTACCTAGCAAATGGTAAATATGAACCGTAAGATATTACTGATTGCTTAATTTCTTCTTGATCTTTCATACCTATAGGTATCTATCTACAGTCTTTGGATTTTTTTTGGTCATTTACATCTTGTTGCTTTTCAGAGATGATTACAGGTTAGTAGGCTAAAACACTGAGTAAGTCATCTCTGACTTTGACATGTATTGCTGATGCTAAATCCTGTCATTTTACCTTCTCTCCCTGCTCATCATCTTTGATAATTCCCTCAGTTATTTCAAATATTTTTAACACTGCCTTTTGTAAAGTCTGAATCTCCTATCCTGCATAAAGTTCTTGTGCCATCATTGATACATTTAGCTTCTGGTCCTTATTCTGCACATATGATTCCAAGTTATGAAATTAGTTCAGTAAAGATAACATCTTATCCTTTGATATTGTTTGGATGATTTGCATATTGCCTTCCTGGAGAGATACTTTTTCTGCTCCCCTATCACAACTTTTTAACAGATTCATTCAAATTCAGTAGTATGAGTTCTTTCAGATAATTTCTCAGTACCCTTTGACAATGATTTAATTTTGCCTGCCAAATTAATGTTATCCTTTTCAATGACATTAATTTTTTCAGGTACCTATTCATTGTTAGTCTGTAAAGACTGCATCATTTCAAAAAGTGCCTCATTCTTGGCTCTGTTACCAAGTTATCAAACCATTTTCTTAAGGATACAATATGATAAACAAAGTTTAGTCCCAATGTCCAATAAATGGATGTATCAGAAAAATCATATAAGCCTTTCAGAATACCATCCATGATATAAGCAAAAATGGTTATTAAAGTCCTGAATGGTAATATCATATGCCAAAGTATAACTTTCAAATTTATTCATTTACTTACCTTTGTTAGGATATTTCAGTAAATTGTTGGAGGTGTAATAATCTTTATTGGCCAGCAGCTGTTGCGGTTGCAGCCGCATGGCAGAAAGTTATGACCAGTGGCATTGGGGGACTCTTCATGCCGCTTTTTTTCCACACATTGGTGCCTGGGTAAATACTGACAAATATTATTTGCTTAGAAATTTAGAGCAATTAAATAAATTCTATACATGGAGCAAGGAGCCCAGAGGTCGCAACCAGGGAACACAAAATGGAAGTTGCACAAGTCACCACAAGGCAATGAAGTTGGGGGGAGGCAAGCATTTGCAAGCCTGGAAAATTGCCAAGTTACCATGTGGTAGCTCCACTGTGGCTAATACAGGGTTTTGACAAAAAGCAAAAACTCACTTAGTAGGTGAAACCAAGCCAAGGCAGCCAGGAATGGGAGGCATTCTGGGCTGCGGACCTTTTGGGCCTTTTGGGAACTATTCCTTTAGGTGTGGAGTTGGGATTAATGTGGGCACCAGATGAAGATGGACATTATAAAGTAATACCACCCTAGCTCAGAATTGAGTATAATAAAGGGTTATTTATTCAGGGGTAGGCTCGCAGATTACAGTCCTCTGAATGAACATGAAATATGAACCAAATCCAGCACTGGAGAGAGAGAGAGCATGTGCTTTATCTCAGCATTTATAGTATAAGAGGCCATGCCCAGTAGGCTGGTATCTTAAAACCTACTGGCTGGAGAAGTTGCCACAGCACAAAATCACCAAGTCTTTTAACTATTATTTTTTCTTAACAATGTACATTATTTCTTGAATGAATTTTGCAGAGTCTCTCTTGATGTTTCATATACATATTTCAAAATTTATTAGTTGAGAAAAAATCACTATTGTTATCATGACTGCTTGATTCTCAAGTTCTTGAACAATGCACAAGAATGTCTGGCTTCATAAATATCTGCAGGAAAGAGAAGTAACCAACATCTCTTTCTATCTTACTATTGGTTTACTTTAAACAGCACCTTCCATTCTACTAGGTTATTTCTCCTCTTGCTTGGTAGTCCACCTATCTTACATTTAACAAAAAATTCCGATCATATTTAAGCATAAATTAATAATTTATTGGTTTCTGAATTGCTTCCCTTTCCTTTCATTTGAAAACTGATCACATTCTTTTTCTGAATTATGGCATTTACTTTTTAAAGATTATAATATAATTACACCCTCCCTCCTAAATATAATCTGAACAAAAACTTTTATCTCAGATTTAGTTGCTAGGCAGCTATGATGATTCATATATATTTCCATAATAGGCAAACATGTGTACTCTAAATTATTATTCCACAGAAAGGAATACATTAACTAGTCAATTTGTTGCTGCTTAAACTCCCAAAACATGCTTATATTTTGAAGTATTTTATCTTTCACTGATTTATATAAGAAAGCTGAATCTAAAACTATGTCTATTTTTGCATTTTATTAAGAGAGCTTTTATTTTAATGGCATGTAGTTCTACTTATGATTAATAATTATGTTATAATACAGTGCAAGAAAAATAATATAGAGATAAGAGACAATATCTATGACTGTATTTTTTTATAAATTTTTAAGCAAGACAGGTCATGAAGTGTCATGGACCACTTTTATAAATGAAGATTGAAGAAATCCACTTAATAGATGAAATTTCTCTTCTTTATTTTCCTTGCACTAAGCAAAACTATCTAAAATGCATTCAAATAAATGATTACAAATAAGTGATTTTTAAGCAAACAACAAAATTAGTATTCTGGAGGTATAAGCAGGTAGGTATTTATGAGTTCAAGACTAGTCTAATGTACATGAAAAGTTCAGCCAGCCAGGGTTATGCAGTGAGACTGTCTCAAAAAATATTTCTTATAAATAAGTCCACATTCTGGGCTTATACTTTTAAAACATGCTATTTACATCAACCTTAGACAATTTTTAATATCATATTAGCTGGCTAGTGAGTGAACTGGATAACAACACACTATTCAGCAGCACAGCCTCAATGACAGAGTATAAAGTACAAAAGCAGTGTAGTAAGTGTTCTATTCTGATAGTTGTTGTCATGATGAATTACAAACACATCTCTGAAACTACACAGGCCTCTGCAAAATTTAAGACTAGAGAGGAAAAACATGAGATGTACAGGTTTGTAGGGTTTTTTTCTAACTGTAACCCTTATGCATAACATACTAGAAATGCATTGTAGAAGAGATGAAATTAAGCATCCATTGTAATGTGAAGCCAAATTACTTCCCTTCATAGTTGGCCTGAATTTCCAAAGTACACTTTTTTAAGAACTGTTCTCCATAATACTAAATATCCCTCCAAATACCTTTTCTTCATGAAAATATGTAAGAATAGAAGTAAAGCTACATTTTAAAATTCCAAATAAAATACTTTCAAGTTCTATATTTAGAAGTCTATTTTGTAGGCTGAATTTGTTCTAGTTTCATAGAAATTTGAAATTGTTTTCATTTCACATGGATTTAAAACAGTTTCAGCTTTAATTTCCTTCTGTTTCTCAAATATTCAAATAGAAAAATAAGCAGTCCTGTTTGCTTCAACACTTTAAGTTGCTTATGTAGAATGTTTAATGTTGTCTCAATTAAAACTTATACTCTCATTGCAATTAATTCTTTTAGACACCTTTAGAAATCACAATTTATGTACTTATATATACTTCATGAATTGATAATAGAGTATTTCTTTTAATAAAGTTAAGTAGTTGGAAAGCTATTAAATCCTAAGATGGAAGGCAAATTTGCAGCCAGTGAGAAAGAGTAGAGATGGAATAGGGTTAATGGGTAGTATACACAAAGCACAAGTGAGATGATTTGATTTCAGATTCCCAGACCCCATATAAAACTTGAAGAACTAACTTATCTGTTATTCCAGGATGCCTGGAATAAGAAGGAATGTGGAGACAGAAGAATCTCTGGATGATAGGTAATGACAGTGAGGAACAAGAAACTCTGTCTCAAAGTGTTAGAAGACAACAGTTGACACCAAAGATTATTATATAACCCTATATATGTGCACATTATGAAATGTGTGTGCACGACTTCATACATACAATGACACTTGTTACTCACTCCATGACCAAAGATGGAAATAGAAAAGTAAATAATTATGACTCTAAGGGAAGATATGTATAATACTCATTTGTGAATTTTGACAATATATTAATCTTTTGGTTTACTCTAAGTTGTATATGAAAGCCACATCATTATTGCAAAACATAAACCAAAATGCCTTGCATAAATTTATGGATTTTAGGATAGTACGCTTTTTACATTAATGTTACTGTATATCTACCAATCAAACTTCTCTTAAGCTCATTTTATATAGTCTTCTCTCCTTTCCTCTGCCCTCTCTTCTTTTCTCACTTTCCTTTCTTTCCCTTCTCTACTCTCTGCACTCTGGCTGTGATAACTATTGTTCTAATCTTTATATCTAGTACATCACCTGTTGAGCTTTCTTTTACTATTATTTGATTAAAATTTTATATACTAATCCCAGTTCCCACTCCCACCTTCCTCCATACCCCTATCTACTCTTCAGAGAGGGTAAAGCTTCCGATGTGAAGTCAACAAAGTCTAGCACATTTCTTTGAGAGAGGACCAACCTCTTCCCCCACTAAATTTTGGGTGAGCAATGTATCCCTCCAAATAATATGGGCTCCAAAAAGCCAGTTCAAGTACTAGGAATAAATCCTGGCCTCACTGCCAGTGGCCCCATAGACTGCTCTAGCCACATAAGTGTCACTGACATTTAGAGGGCCTAGTTTGGTTCTATTCTTTCAATCCAGATTCAGTGAGCTTCTATTAGCTCAGGTAAGCTGTTTCAGTAGTTATTCCTATCATGGTCTTAACCCATAGACTCATATTATAGCTCCTCCCCTGCTGTGGGACAATGATCTTGTACACTGTAATGTTTTATCAGTTGTATTGCTTTAATGAAATGCTGATTGGCCAGTAACCAGGCAGGAAGTATAAGTGGGGGGATAAGGCAGAAAGTAGAGGTGGGGCAATGAGAACAGGAGAATTCTGTGGAGAGGAAAAGTCAGTTTGCAATTGTTATCCAGACACAGAGGAAGCAAGATAAGAATGCCTTGCTAATAAAATGTACCAAGCCACATGGCTAACACAGACAAGAATTATGGGATAATATAAGTTATAAGTGTTAACAAGAAGACTGAGATAATAGGCCAACCATTTTATAATTAATGTAGACCTCTGTGTGTTTATTTGGGACAAAATGGTTGTGGGAGCTGGTGGAACTGAAACCTCTTTAATACTACCCCGCTTCCCCTGAACTTTAGGAGCTCAACCAACCGCTTTGCTATGGATCTCTGCATCTGCTTCCATATTTTGATGAATGAAAGTTCTATCATGACAATTAAGGTAGCTATCAATGTGAATACAGGGGAAGGCCAGTTCAGCACCATCCCCACTATTGCTTAAGGATTTAGCTGGGATCATCCTTGGAGATTCCTGGGAATTTCCCTAGAGCCAGGTTCCTTGCTAGCCCCATAATGACTCCCTTGATCAAGATTTCTCTTTCCTTTCTCACCCATTCTGTCCTTGCTCCATCTCAACCATAGCATTTCTTTATAATCTCCTCCCTCCTCACCTTCTCCTCTTCTCTTCCTTTTCCACCCTAATTAGCTTCACCTACAAAAACAGAGACAACTGATAATCTCACACCAGGAAATCCAAAATAAGGGAAACAAAAAAACACTACCACTGTATGTGGGGTAGGGAGACAGGAATTAACAATCACTGGTTATTAATATCTCTTAATATCAATGAAATCAATTCACCTATGAAAGACACAGGTTTGCAGAATGAATGCAAAAACAGGATCCATCCTTCTGCTGCATACAAGAAAGACACGTCAACCTCAAAGACAGATATTACCTAAGAGTAAAGAGTTAGGAAAAGACTTACCAATCAAACAGACCTAAAAAATAAATGTGTCTAGCTAGCCCAATATCTAACATAATAGACTACAAATTAAAATCAATAAGAAGAGATGGAGAAGGACACTTTATACTCATCAAAGGAAAAATACATCAAGGTGAAGTCTCAATCCTCAGCATTTATCTCTGAAATACAAGAGCACCCACATACATAAAAGAAATATTACTAAAGCTTAAATTGCAAATCAAACCTCATACACTATTAGTAGAAGACCTCAACACCCTAGTCTCACTGTCAAGCAGACAGAAAGTTAACATTGTAATAAGAGTTCTAACAGATATCATGATTTAAATGAACTTAACTGACATCTGTAGAACATTTCACCCAAACACAAAAGAATATACCCTCTTCTCAGCACCTCATGGAACGTCTCTAAAATTAACCACATACTCAGTAACAAAGCAAACCTCAACAGACACAAAACAATTTAAATAACCCCCTGTACCTTATCAGATCACCATTGCTTAAAGTAAGAATTCAACAAAAACAATAATTGAAAAAAGCCTATAAACTCATGGAAATTGAACATTGTTCAACTGAATCACCTCTTAGTCAAGGAAGAAATAAAAAGAAACTAAAGACATGCTAAAATTCACTGAAAATGAATGTGAAACATACCCAAACCTATGGAACACTATGAAAGCAGTGCTGAGAGAAAAATTCATAGCATTAAGTGCCTACATAAAGAAAGTGAAGAAAGCTCACACTAGTGATTTAACAGAACACTTGAACACTCTAGAACAAAAAGAGTAAGACTCACCCAGGAGGAATAGAAGACAGGAAATAATAAAACTGAGGGCTGAAATCAATAAAATAGAAACAAGGAAAACAATGTGAAGAATCATTGAAACAAAGAGCTGGTTCTTAGAGAAAATCACCAAAGTAGACAAACCCTTATCCAAACTAGTCAAAAGGCAAAGAGAGAAAATATCTGAATTAATAAAATCATAAATGAAAAAGGGGACATAACAACAGACACTTTGGACATCCAGAGAATCATGAGGTCATACTCAACAACCTGTATTCCACAAAATTGGAAAATCTAAAAGAAATGGACAGACTTTAGGATAGATAGCACATACCAAAATTAAATCAAGGCCAGAGAATCAAATTAAATAGAGCTATAACCCCTAAGGAAATAGAAAAAGTCATTCAAAATCTCCCAACCAAAAAGAGCCCAGGCCTTGATGGTTTCAGTGCAGAAGTCTACCAGAACTTCAAATAAAACTTTACACTTATATTCCTCAAATTATTCCACACATCAGAAACAGAAGGAACATTGCCAAACTCTTCATGAGGCTACAGTTACCCTGATACACAAGCCACACAAAGACTCAATGTGTTTAGCTTTCAATATGACATCACTGGTCATTTTTAGCCAAGCAGATTTCAATTAATATCTTCCAGACCCTTCCATGTTTCTGCAAATGAAAGTGTATCCTTCTATTTGACAGCCAAATTGGAGGCATAACTTTTCCATCCTAGAGCAGAGTGTAGGGAGGAGCCAGGTAAGAATAGGAAGTGGCATGACTACTGACTCTGTTGCATACTTCAAAATCTCTAGAAACAGAAGCCATAAAGAGGCTGCTTTCCTCTTGATCCATTAACATTGCAGAAGGATATCTAAACATCACACTAAACAGAATATACACATGATGAATAAATATGTATTAATTAAATACTTTAAAGTTAACATTCAGAAGAGTAAGGTTCTAATAAATGTTTCCCTGTTCATGAGTCATGTTTGTCTCTCCTAGTAGCTTCAGAGTTATGGATTTTTATATTTACAACTTGAAGTCATTTTGAACTGACATTATACATGATGATAGTCTAAGGAGTGTAATTATTTTATTTCAGTACATAGAACAATCTCATATGATGAATATAATACCAGCCATGAACAAGATTAATCATTTTGCCTTCACCTATAGCAACAATTACAGCAATGGCTTAAGCTTTAAACAGATTTCTGAACTGACCTGACCTGACTAATTTGAAATATGAACTTTTTTCAACAATATCTTGAATATTTTCATTTATCATTGCTGGATTCTTCATATCTGAATTACTGCTGAGGTTTTTATTTAATAAAATGCCAAATGTTTCTGAGACCTAATTTTAATGAAATGTAATAAAATGTTTCCATGAACCAGTTCGTGTAAATAGTTATATCTAATTTTGTGCTATAAAGACATTCAGAAATAGTAAGTGGTTATTATACATATTTAATTAATTTCTCATTTCCATATACTTTGATTTTATGCAGTGAATATAAAAATCTGATAAAGCAAGAAATTATATTTTATTGGATTAATTTTAGATAGATGGAAAATGTGTAGAGGGTTGAATGTTTAACATTTGAAATGTAATTTAGGTTTCTTTCATAATTAAAAATCTGAATAACTTTATAAGCTAGTCCACTCTGACTGGCTTCATACATAATGATATGGAAAATGTTTTGCCAGATCTCTTTCCTTCTCTAAACTAGATAGATTATATAGTAAAAGAGCCACGTAGAACAAGTGAAAGACGTTACCAATCTAAAAAAAATTACTTTGGATGCTGGAAGAATGACTCAGTTGTTAGGAGCACTTTCTGATTCTGTAGAGGATCCAGGTTTAATTCCCAGTAACCACCCAGCAGTTAACAACCACCTGGAACTCTGGTTCTATGAGGTCTAGCATGCTCTTCTAGCCTCAGTACCAACAGGTATACATGTGGTATACAAACATACATGCAGGCAAATGTCAATGAGAATAAAAAGAAAGATACTTTGGAGCTATCAAAAATGATTCATAAGAAAGATATGGGAGCATACCTAGAGCATGCTACCAATGATACACAAAATACACCTTAGAGTTCAAGCATTTATATATTGAATGCTCATACTGAATGTTCATAATTAACAAAAAGTCATATAAACAGTTCAATGTAGGATTTTTT
>LOJH01022032.1:222-20276 GCA_001685095.1 Ellobius talpinus
GGGGCAGCTTTGTATTCCTAGAAATATTCTTGACCTTTGTCCGGGGATGCAGCTAAATGCCTGGGGCAATTCCGGTCCTTCCACATCTGGTCCTTACGATTTGCTAGACAGGAGCACAACAAAGCGTTGTGCCAGACAGGCGCTCCCCACTACTCAGGAGGGATCTCCTGTTGGGTTCCCACTGAAGCATGTGGGTTTCCAGGTTGGCAATGGGAGCTGGCAGAGTTCCTGGGCCTGTATGAGGGCCAGATACCATGTCTGACCTGGTGTGAGTCCTGGGCCCTGTTCGCTCTAAACTTCTCCAATGGTTTTCTCTGGCCTCAAGTAGTTCTGTCCATAGACATGTACCCCAAAATTCATTGGCAGATGTCTGGGGACCAGAGACCTTTCTCCTCTCATCACCTACCTGGGGGTGGACACTATCCCTCCCACTGCCAGTTCCTCAACTTAAGGACTTTGCAAGCTCTGCCCAGTCTCCTCCCTGTGTGTCAGCCTGGCCATCCTCAGGTCAGCACCGTACTTGCTATTGTCTGGGAACTACCCACATTGCACTACCTGACACCCAGCATCTTTGAAAGCAGATTTTGGTTTGCTTGTCTGGTTGTTTTGTTTGTTTGGGGTTTGTTGGTTTGTTTGGTTTTGGTTTAAGCTGGCTTTTATCTTCTCTGGACAAGGGGCTGATCATTTTCACACATAAAATAAGTTGGCTTTAATAAGGCCGTTTGGTTGGTATTTCTCAATACTTTATAAATGTTTTTTTCTAAAATTGTGCATGTGTTTATGTGTATATGTGTGAGTGCCCAGCTTCAATCACGCACATCTGGAGGCCAGAGCATGACACTGCTGTCTTCCTCTATCACCTCCCTCCTTAGGTTTTGAGACAGTCTCTCATTGAGCCAGAAACTCACTGTTTGAGCTGGGCTGGCTGGCCAGCAAGCATCCAGGAGCCTCCTGCTTACCCACCAATGCTGGGGTTCCATGCCCAGCCATACCCAGCTTTTGTATTGAGTGCTTGGCATTTGAACTCAGGTTCCCTATTTCACAGCAAGTGCACTTGGACCCACTAAGCCATGTTCTCAGCCCCTTCAATGTTTTAAACTCCACACTGTCTTCTGGAGAGTAGCATCTCATATTCACTAATATTGCATGCATAATTTCAAAGTAAATTGATCATTATACTTAAAGATCCCAGTATACTCTTTGAGTAGACACCTGAGATTCTTGTTTAATTTTAAAAATGTTTATATATATGAGTGTCTTGTCTGCATGTGTGCATATATACCACGTGCATGCCTTTTGGCTACAGTGTTCAGAAGAAGCCAATGTACCCTGGGAACTTGGAGTTCTACACTGTTATGAGCCACCATGTGGTGCTGGGAACCCAACCCTGGTCTACTGATAGAGAAACAAGTGCTCTTAACCACAGCAATCTCTCCAGCCCCTGCACCTGAGGTTCTATATAGATCTTTAGGTGAATACTTGACATCCTGATATATAGGTCTAAGAATCTAGCAGGTTCTTTCTTCATAATTACTCAAAACATTCCTTAAATTCAACAATTGGCTCCATCCCCACATCTGCACTTCAATGTCATTTTGAGTCTTAGAAAATATGGTACCATAAAATCATCAGATAACTGTTACTGTTCATGCCTGACACTGGCACATTAGAACTAATGAATTCTCAATAAAATGGGAAAAAAGAACATAATTAGGCTATCACACGACTTCTTTTGAAAAGCATGATACTTAGAGGGTGAATGACCATGAAGGGATTCACCTACCATAAAGACGTGACAGCAAACAGGGGGCCTCCAAATAATGAAGCAAAAACTGGCAAAGCCAAAAGGAAAACAGGACCAGTCCACAGGCATGGATGAAGACTTCAGCATCTTCATCTTAGGAGCCAATAACGTTAGTAGGACAGAAAGTCAGCTTGATTATGGAAGACCAGGGGAACATAATTAATAAAACAAGAAGACTCCATGCTTGGTAGTCCGGTAGCTCAATGGTCTATCTCTGTCCAACAGCTTACATGTTGAAATTCTCACCCCTAAGGCAATGGTATAAGGAAATGCATCCTTCAGGAGGCATTAAGCTCAAGAGGGCGGATGGGATGGGAAGAGAGCACATAGGGCAGAGCTCTGTGAGTCACCTCCTCTCTCTACCAGGTAAAGACTACGCAAGAAGATGTTTCTACAACAGGAAGCAGCTCATCAGTCACAGTGCTGGAACCTGGGATCCCAGACTCCCAGCCTGTGAGAAATAAACTCACACTGTTTTCTACATGACTCAGCTCGTGATAACGCTTTTCTTTCTCTGTTATCGTGTGTTGTGTGTGTGTGTACAGGTGCATATGTGTGTGTGTATACAAGTGCTACAGGTGCATGTGTGTGCACATGTGTGTACAGGTGCATGTGTATACATGTATATATGTCTGTACATGCCTGTACAGGAGCATGTGTGTGTGTACCTGTGTGTGTATGTGTGTACAGATACATATGTTTGTACATGTGTGTACAGGGGCATATATGTGAGGGTGTGCGTGGAGGCTGGAGGCTGACATCAACAATCATCCTCAGTTGCTTTTTTGCCTCATTCACCAAGGAAGGTCTCTCAGGGAATTTGCCGATATGTCTCCTCTCGCCAGCCATTTTGCTCTAGGAATTCCCTGTTTCCACAGAGTCTGGAATTACAGGAGGGCTGCAAGACCCACCCAGCATATCCCTGAGTTCCACAGATCCAAACACTGGTCCCTAGGCTCATACAGCACATACTTTAGTGCTGAACTCTCTTTCCGGCCGCGGCTTACTATAACTTGGCTACAGAAGCTCAGCAGGGCCAAGACACCACCCAATAGCAGGTTACATTTTCATTTACCTCAAGAGCCCACAGAAAATTCACCAAGACATATATCCTGGGCCATTAAGAAGATTTCAGTCATTTAAAACCAAAACCACGTCAACTGTGTTTTCTGATAACAACAGAATCAGGCTAGAAATTAACAAGAGAAAGATGACATAATTATTCTTAAATGTTTGAAAATGAAACTGTGCACCTCGAAACAACCCACAAGTCAAGATGAAGTCTCAAAACAAATTTGGAACATACAGAACTAAATGAAAACACAACGTATCGCAATTGCAACAGAATCATGAGAAGCTGCAGGAATATGGCTGAAAGAAATTCCTAGCCCTAAAATAACCAGAAGGGGAAAGAGGAGCAGAGATGGCTCAAAGCAATAATCTAAGAGTCTTCCTTGGGAAGCCAACCAAATCATAGCAAAGAAAATGCATAGCAAGAGAGGGAAGAAAAATAATAAAACAGGAACAGCAGTCAATGAAGTTAAAATTTAAAAAAAAGCCATAAAGAAAATTAATGAAACAAAAAGTTGGATCTTCAGGGAAAGCAATCAAATTGACAAACCTCAGTTAGGCTGATAGATACAAGATGCCGGCTCCTGGTGTCAGGAAATGAAACAGATGAGAAGAAATGGACAAATTTCCAAAAGTTGCTGTCAGAACTTCACCAATAGCTTGATGACCACAAAATTTAATTTGTTACTTAAAACATCCCAACAAAGAAATACCCTGCTTCATCTGGTTTTACTGGAGGATTCTCCCAAATATCTAAAGAAGAATCCATAAACAATCTTATATAATCTCTTTTTTAAAAATGAAGTATTCTTGTCTCATTTCTGTTGCTATGATAAAACACTATGACCAAAAGCAACTTGGGGAAGAAAGATTTACTTGGCTTACACTTCCAGGCCGCAGCCCATCACTGAGACAAGAACTCAAGCAGAATCTTGAAGTAGAAACCACAGAAGAACACTACTTGGTGTTCACAGACCCATGTATAGATAACTTTCTTATAGAGCCCAGGGCCACCTGCCCAGAGAATGGTGCTGCCCTCAGTGGGCTGTGCCCTCCTACATCAATTACCAATTAAGACAATTCCCTACAGACAGAGCCACAGGCCAGCCTGATAAAGATAGGAGGGCCAAAACCAAAGATACAGGGTTTTCATTTTTAGCCCCTTCCCCCAAGTCATCTAAGATATGTCAAGTTCTCAGTTAAGTCTAACTAGTACAAGAATGAAATGCTTCCCGATGCATTTCCATTAAGCTAGTACCACTTAAAAACCCAGCAAAGCCAGTTAAAAGAAGGAATGCTACAGATGCATTTTGCTTATGAGTTTCAACATAAAGGTCTTCATCAAAATATTAGCAAATCAAACCCAAACTACATAAACAGTTAAAAAAAACAACCAATATGTCACAGTCATGTGAAACTGATTCCAGGTGTGCAATTTAACACTGGGAAGTGCATGCTGTTATAGCAACAGCTAAAGAAGAGACAGTGGACAAAATATGACAAGGCCTTAATGAGTTCCAAGTAGGGAAGATCAAACCAACTCAACAATGAACATCTATGAAACGAACACTAAGGTTAACGATGAGATTGAGGGTCTCTGTGCCTTGGCCAGCAGCAAGGCCAAGGACGCTCATAGTTACTGCTTACTCAACTAATAGCTGGGGTTCCAGCTATTCTTGTAAGTAACTAGGGGATAGAGGAGAGAAGCAGGGGTAAATGTGATCCAAATACATTATATATGTATATGAAATTCTAAAAGAATAAATAAAAATTATACTTGAAAAAATGGAAGACCATGTTTATAAAAAAATTAGAAAGTGAAAACTGCAATGTAAATTACAAGTTTAGGATTAATTCAAATGAAGGAATTCATGTATTTGTTGAATAAAGTTGAAGCCACCATGAATAGGAAAATAATACTTTCTGTTTTTTGAAATAGGGTCTCAACTATGTAGCCCTAGCTGGCCTGAAACTTGCTGAGAACCAGGCTGGCCTCAATTCACAGAGATCTGCCTGCTTCTGCCTCCCTAATGCTGAGACTAAAGATGTGTGTGCTCTCCATACCTGCCTTCCAGGTACTTCTTTACAACAGAGTTAAAATAACTAGACCTTTTAAAGGCAGAGAGATAAAAGGAAGAACACTATTTGCAGTCTAGGCATGGTGGCGCATATGGACAATCCCAGCACGTGGGAGGCAGAGGCGGGCAGATCTCTGAATTTGAGGCCAGCCTGGTCTAAAGAGTGAGTTCCAGGACACCCAGGGCTCCACAGAGAAACCCTGTCTTGAAAAATCATTTTTTTAAAAAAGTTAACATGCAGACCTTAGGACCTGAGTTTGATCCCCAACACCCCTATATGAGCCAGACACAACAATATACACCTGCAGCCTAGTACAGGGCCAAGGCCTGAGACGCGTAGATTCCTGGACCTTAGACCAGGAATCAAGCTTGAATTAATGAGCTCCAGGTTCAGTGAGAGACTGTCTCACAAAATAAGGTAGAAAGGCATAAAGGGAGACATCTGACAGTATCCACTGGCCTCCACATGTGTGTGCTTACACGAACACCATATGCACAAAAAAGAAAAAAAGGAAGTGTGTAAGAACATTTCCCTGCCATTTTTCAAAAGAAGATGGCAGGCACATGGGAAGGTGGAAGGGAAATGCAATCAAACCCAAGGGGATCTGTGACTTCACGCCCACTAGGCTACGATAACAAAGAGGACAGGAAGACAGCTCAGTAGGTAAGAGCACCAGCTATGCAAGCCTGATGACCTGAGTTCCATCCCCGGGACTCACAGAGAATGAGAAAACAGGTTGCCAGGTGTTGTCTTCTGACCTCCGTTTCTGAGTTGTGGCATCTGCATGGTTGCACATACATCATACACAAGCATGCATTTAAAAAAAAAGACACATAAAGAGATGGCCATAGCAACCTTATTCACAGTAGCAAAAACTCAGAAACCAAATATATGCCAAACCATAAATAGTTAAATAAAATGCAGTCTGTTCACACAATGGGATATTTCATCAATAAGAGGAATGGGCGTATGTTCCAGCAGACTTCCTACATGTGAAAGGTGATCACAGAGACCAGGTTGTGTCTGATTCCAGAAGAGGTCTATAGGATGCAGATTAGTGGCTGTCAAGGGAGGGGCTGGGATGCCTGGAGACAACACGAACTGTGCAAGTCAGCTCAGCATCTTGGGATGACACAACGTGAACCAGTGTGGATTGCATCTCAACAGAGCCTTTAAATAAGAAAAGGAGGGGCTGGAGAGATGGCTCAGCAGCTAACAGCAAGAACCGCTCTTGCAGTGGACGCAGGTTCCCAGCATCCACATTGGGCAGCAGACAATGCCTACAACTCTAGTTATAGAGGATCTGATGCCCTCTTCTGGCCTTCCCAGGCACTGCACACATGTAACAAACTCATTTAGGCACATGCACGTAAAACACAAAAATAAACAAATACATCTTTAAAAGGAGGGGAGGGAGGAAACGGGCACACAAATGTTGAAAGCATCTCTACCAATAGTAACCCCAACCTGGAAGAAGCCTAGATGTGTTTTGTGGGTGAATAGCTTTGCACACCACGGTTTACCACAAGGCAATGCAGAATGGGACTCAGTAACAAACATTAGGGATCTACTAAGGAACCCGAAAGTGCAGATGCTTCTCAAGGAATCACGCTGAGTGAAAAAAGGCCATGCCTAAGAGGACACACTGGGTATCAGGCCTACAGTAAGCTCTTACCCAGTGTAAATACCATTTCTCAGTATAGTTACCATTTGTATCTATGGGTATGCATGTGAACGCAGGTGCACATGATTGGAGGATTAGTCATGGCCCCATACCCCAAGTACTAAACTACATGTTTGCTATGGCATATTTGCTACAAACAAAGGTGTTATCCACATACCAGGGCACACTTACTGTTTCCAGCAAATTTTAACAGAGATACAATACCTTAATCTAAGATTCTCATTGAACTCTTGTGAGGCAGTCTGGCTCTCTCCAGCACAGGTCCCTGTTTAGGGTCAGGTTGCCATCTCTCCCTGCATCTGAAACCCGCCCATGACTTTTCCTTGCCGACCATGTGGAGGACACTTTCAAGGGGGTACCCCTGGCAGCTCTCCTCTCTTTAAACAGAATGTAGGAACTGTGTAAGTACCTCTACTTCTGGGAGCCGTCTGCACAGCTGAGTCTACACAGATTGAGAATTTCTAGCCCAAGCTATCTTGTGTCCCATTCTCAAGCTGGTTCTTAAATAGCCTCCAGGCCTCTCAGCTTGTGTGCCCTCAGTCTTGTCCCTCTGCCAGCTGGAAGTGTGTATAAGGCTTTCCTGTTTGGAACGAGAGGTCCCCGGAGTTGCATAGCTTCCATTCTTATTCAGCACAACCAATAAAAGAAACCTGGAAGCATAATTATTCTGTCCACCTCCAAGTAAGGGAGTAGAGGGCCCCAGTGTCCACCCCCATGACACCGATTTGAATCTATTCTAGGGATTTAAATGCTTAGCAGACATGAAGACTCCTAAGTCAGGTACCTCCTGTAATAACTGATTGAAGGGAAATAAGGACAGATATGATTTAAAGCGGCATGAACACTAAGGGACCAGAGGGCAATCCATTTTTGGAGGGAAATGGAATTTTTCTGCTTTAAAGTCCTGAATAAAATTAAGAGTCAGGAAACATAAAAAATAGGCATGGTGGCATGCACCTGTAATCCCCAAAACTTGGAGGCAGAGGTAGGAGGACCCCTGGGCTTGCTGGCCAGGCAGCCTAGCCGAATTAGTGAGGTCTAGGCTCTGTGAGAGCAGATATTGACCTGTAGCCTATGCATGCATGTGCACACACACCCATGCATACACAAACATATATAACATACACACACACACCGACAGGAAACCCACTACGGGTTATTAATGAGACCTCAAGGGGACAGATGTGTGTCTGGAGTCGATAATCATGACATTGTCCAGGGCCCAATACAGGAGCATGCTGAGCAGCTTCTGCAGATTCTGTGCCGCTAACTCTACCAGCAAGAGGGTATAGCTGAGGCTGGGCCCAGCTGTCCACAAGTCTTGACCCCAGCATGCCCCTGTGTGACCTTGCTCTTTTATTTGTGCACAGAATTACAGCTTGTACCCTTTGAACTGTCTGCTTTCCCTCCATGCTGTTTGCTTTGAAAGACTGTTTTCTCTTCCATTGGTTTTCATCCGACCCCTCATCCTCACCCTGTTCGGTAAACATCATCTCCTCCTCTCCAAACCCTGGCCATGGTGTTCCATCTACTCCACATCACAAGGGTCACACGCAGTGGGGCCGGGTTCGCAGTCCTGGAGGTGAATTCTGGGCATTCTACTCCTGAGGAGGACAGCATGGCTCCCAGCTGCAAACCCAGATAGCTGGGTTTGCAGCTGGGAGCCAGAGCTAGGCTCAGTCTCTGTGTAGCTGCCTGGAAGCTCACTAGGTCTTGGATCTAAGCCAGGGTCTCCTTGACTCCCACATGGTGCAGTGCCTTCCCACACAGCCCCTTGCTCATCAGGGCTACACCTGCCCAAGTCCTCTGTAATCGCTCTTAGCCACCTTCGGCTCCGCCTTCAGCCAGTGGGGGCCTCTTAACAGCTGAATCAAAGCACATCCCAGCCTCACCCAGAAGCCCCGTGCCACTCACATGGAGTCCCAACCCGGCCTCATGATGGTCACCACAGTGACCTGTTCCCACCTCTCTCCTGGGACGTCTCGTCCTCTGGGACATTCCAGTTCCACTGCCTTGCTGCTCTTCACATGAGCCTAGCTGGCGGCCTGAGCTGCCAGGGCAATCCCCAATCCAGTCTGCTCAGCAAGTTCTCACCTGAGTTCAACCTCCCCCATCATACTTCTTTCTCCCCAGGTCAAACAAGGCTATCTCACAATGTTCCAGACCCAGCTGACCCAAGCTAAGCTTGCTCCTCCCACTGCTTCTGTCCTCTTTCCACCTTCCCAGGTCCAAAACTCAGCCACTGTGCCCGCGATCCCACGCCCCAGTACAGGGATGGGATTTTGTGTTTGGGGCTAACTGACGTACCCCTGGGGTACAGAATGATGCCTGACACAGAGGAACTCATTGACTATTTGAATGCATCTTTTTTTCCTTTGTAAATTCAATTCTCTGACCAATATAAAACACTCAGAGCTTGGCAGACCCATCACTTGCTTTCAGCCTCCACGCTTCGCCCCAATTTCTTCAGCCTGGAGCATCACTCACACTTTTGAGGACACTCAAATACCTCTCCTCTCAAAAGCCTCCTGAGGATGCCCAGGGTGGAAGAACCACTCCCCGACTCACCATTGCTCCATTCTTAGGTCTTGACCTACCTACGACCTGCCCACGTGAGCAGGAGCAGCTCATGACACAGAATTCTCACTTTATCTGCCTCCTCTCACTCCTACACAACACCGTTTCATCAATAGCTATGAAATGAATTTCATATTGGTACTAACGTCTGAACAATGCTCCCTGCCGTGCTAAGCAGTGAGCCTATGGGAGGGAGAGGGGCCTGCCCAAAGATAACGCCAATGCTGAAAGGACAGAGCTGACTTCAAGGCAAAGCCTTTCTTAAAGAAATAGGATTCCTGTCACCTAAAGTGATGAGAACACACAGGAACAGAAACAGCTGCTTAATAAAAGCACGACCCTAGAGTGTGGTGGTGCACACCTTTGAGCCAGCACTCAGGAGGCAGAGGAAGGCAGATATCTTGAGTTTGAGGCTAGCCTGATGTACATAGCAAGTTCCAGGCTATCCAGGGCTACCTAGGGATGCTCAGCTAAACAAAGAAAGAAAAGCATAACAATACTTTCTGCTATAAGATTCTTGATAGGTGTGGTATTAGTCAGGGTTCTCTAAAGAACATAATTGGTACTCTGAATCTATCTACCTACCTACCTAATATCTACCCTACCTGCTATCTATCTACCTACCTTCTATCTATATATCTACCTACTATCTATCAATCTATCAATCTATCAGTCTATCTATCTATCTACTATCTATCTACTACCTACCTATGTACCTACCTTAAAGGGGACTTAGTAGAATGATTTACAGGTAAGGTCCAAGTAGTTCAACAAGGCTGTCTCCAGAAAGGCCAAGAATTTGGTTATTGTTCAGCCCACAAGACTGGGTGTCTCAGCAGTACCAATATGGTGCTGGAGTCCCAGGGATTTCCTAGAGAGCTTAGTCTTCACTCTGGCTGGCAAGTTCAATCATCCTGTTACTAAGGCATTCCTTTGCAGTTATTAGAACCCGTTTCTTCAGGATTCCAACATAGACTGAAGCCTAAGCAAGCAAAAATCAAAGGCTTCTTTCTTCCATGTCCTTTTTGTGTGTGTATGTATGGGCTGCTACTAGAAGGCATGGTTTAGATTTAGGGAGGGTCTTCCTGTTTCAAAAAATTCAATCAAGAGCATACCTCACATCTGGTATGTCCAGATGCTTGGGTTTTAGTTGATTCCAGAGGTAATCAGTTGATAACCAAGAATAGCCATCACAGGCATCCCAAAACCTCCTGGGAAGAGGCATGCTTAAGATGCTCCAGACCACTGAAAGCATCAACAACCAGTTGTAGGATCCACACTACTCAACTAAACATGCATATGGTTGGTGTTCAATGTCAGTATTTCAGTGTGTCATACAGGACTTTCCTTATGGGAAATGACTTCTTTATGAAACCGGGTAGCCCCTTTCCATGAATATGGTATACCCGTCTATTTACTTGGTCTATGATATGGTTTGCTTTTCTGTTGCTGTTATAAACATCATATTCAAAAGCAACTTAGGAAAGAAAAGGGTTTATTTCACTATCACCAGGTCACACCGTCCATCACAAGGGAAGTCAGGGCAGGGAATGGAGAAGAATAGTGGAGGAATGCAGCCTGCTGGGTCACTCTCTGGCTTGCTCAGCTGGCTTTCCTCTATACAGACCCACCTGCCTAGGGATGGTGCTTCCCACAGTGGGCTGGACCCTTCCACATCAATCATTAACCAAGACAATCTCTCAGACATGACCACAGTCCAACTTGATCAAGGCAAATTGCTCAATTAAGTTCCTCTCTTCCCGAGTGACTTTGGCTTGTGTCAAGTTTTGAGTAAAAACTAACCAGGACAAACCATACTTAATAACAATAATAACATTAATAATAACATCCAATAATAATATCAAGTTTCTTAGCGGAGGCTTCAGATGCTTTTCTCAAATTTATTTCTAGGTGTATGATAGATGCATTTCGTTTTTAATCCATTATTACAATATGTTTTAAGGTTTATAGAAAATTCGAGCAAAACATGTTTTCCATATAATGCTTCAGTTCTCACCAGTTCCTATTACTAAGGCCTTGCACTGGGGAGACAGATTTGTTACCTCACTGATGAGCCGACATCGCACACTACTAACTGAAGTCCCTAGTTAACACTGGTGATCCCTCTCTGCAGGACTGGACATATTTTGTGGAATGGCATCAGCATTATGGTATAACACAGAGCAGTCTCAGTGACCCCAAAGTGTCCCCATCCATGTTTCCTGACTCGCTTGTTCCTCTCTTAGGTCTCTGTTCTCTTTACTGGCTCCATAATCTTGACTTTCCCATCATGCCATGCCATTGAGATCATACCGTACACCACCAGTTCAGGGATACAACATGTTCACACATGCTGTCTAATGCTGTAGTCTAATGGATGACACCAGACACAGTGCTGTCTGAAGGGACTGTCCTCATTCATTGCCACCAGCAATGTATGAGATTCCCTTCCACAGCCCCCCCACTTGGCCAGAATGCCTAGTGCCACCTGATCCAGTAGAAGAGTCACAGTCCATCTCTACTTGGTGAGAGCTGGTACTGCTCGCTTGCTTTTCCCAACAGGCTGAGGATGCAAGACATCTCCTGTGTGCTCTCTTTCCATCCACTAAGAACACGCCCTTTGCTCATGAGTTAGTCAACTCTTTCCCCATTTAAAACTGCACTTTCCTCTTACTGGGTTATGAAAGCTCCTTCTATTTTCAGGCATAACTTTTTTCTCATAAACGCTTTATAATTTTTTTCTCCAAGTCTGTGGCTTTGCTTTTCATTTTCTTAAGTGTCTTTTGATAAGCAAAAGTTGAAAACATTTTCCCAGCACTTGCAACTTTTATTTTTCTTGTCCTATTACATTGTCTAATACTGATATCACAATGCTGCAGACAACAAATAATAAATCTGTAGCTAATTTTATAGAGCTTTTAGTGTTCACTGTTAGGTGCCAGAGATTTCACAGATCCTTTCTTGGATTAAGATTCTCTCTGCATTTTTCTCTTTGGAATTTTGTTCAATGCTTTAACTGTATTAAAATTTTTCCCTCATCCAACCAATATTATGAATTACACTGATCTTTCTCTTTCATTCCATCAGTTCTGTGAAATTCATAGATCATTTTTACTTGATTTTTTTCAAATATTTTCCAAATATTTAACCAGTCAACTTCCATTCTTATTGGCTTCCTGACATGTGGTTAAAACATATTGTACTTCTGCATACTACTACATTTAATTTGATAATATTTGTATATGATTTTTACTTCCTTATTCTCCTTTCTTTTTAAGAAATATATAATTATTTTTATTTTATGTATCTGGGCATTTTGCCTACATGTATGCCTGTGCACCATATGCATGCAGTACCTACACAGGCCAGAAGGGGGGGCATCAGATCATCCGGAACTGGAGTTAATGACAGTTGTGAGCCACCATGTGAGTACTGGGAACAGAACCTGAGTCTTTTGAAAAAACAACCAATGCTTGAAATCACTGATTCATCTCTCCAGCCCCACCCTTCTTTCTTTTAAAAACCTGGTAATTGGGAGGGTGAATAGGAGCAATTTTTTTCTGTGCCACACAAACCATCAGACTTGCTTTGATGTTTGGAATTGCTACCAATACATTATCCTTTGCACTACCCCCTTTCCACTTTCCTGTTGTGTGGTGTGCGTGTGCATGTGTGCATGCATGTATAGATGTATGCTTTTGCATATGTGTAGGTTCATGTGTGTGCATGCATGTGTTTGTGCGTTTTTGCATATGTGTGCATGCACATGGAAACTCAAGGTGGCTGTTCAGACAGAATCTTCTCAATTGCTCTTCCACCTCATTCATTGAAGCAGGGTCTCTCGGTTGAACCCAGCACTCACTAACATAGTCAGTCTCACTAGCTGGCTCACTCTCCACTTTCTGAGGCTAGAATGACAGGTGGACTGCCACACACACACTGGGCACCTATGGGTTCAGGGACCCGTGCCCCAGCCCTTGTGTTTGCAGGGCAAGTGCTTTAACCACTGGGATTTCCTCAGCCACTACCCTGTGCTCTTCTGTGGTCATGAATGGCCTTGTGAATCCCTGTAATGTGTGGGAGTTGCTTCTTCAAGCTTCTCATCACCGCCGCTTTCTCAGTTTGCGTGAGGAAGCGACCTCAGCGCTTCTTTAGTAGCAGCTGGCTGTTCTCCCGCTGTTCCTTCCACGGTCCACCCAGGCATCACCATTGGCTTCCTCTCTTCTCATGTACTTGTGGCACATGCTCTCCCTGGGACAGCACCGCTATCACTTATTATCATATCTTAGATAGTGTGCAAAGTACTGGGCTTATTACCACGTGTCATCCCTATATAATTATACTCGGCTTATCATCTAACTACGTTCCCCGACTCACTCACCTCCCACCCCAAATGCTCCTTCCCCTCCCTGTTTCATGTCATGTATGTCTTTAAATCCTGACTGCTCATGTGAGGGGAACACTGGCCTTTCCAGCCCTCCCATTCATTTCACTTGCCCCTTGCCACTCCCTTCCAACCTCATCCTCTCCTTTGGAGTCCTCCTAACTTCCATGTCATGCATACACACGTGTTTTTAAGTCTAGACCCCTCATAAGAGAAACACGCAGCATCTGCCTTGCCGAGTCTCTGTCATTTACATGGTAATTTAGTTTCATACATTTTCCGAGAAATGGCAGATTCTACTCCTTTTTGTGACTAGATACAACTCTTTTGCCAGTACGCCCCACATTTCTTTATCCACTCATCCTCTGATAGGCCGCAAGGATGATTCTTATCTTGGCTGCTGTAAACAGGGCCAAAATAAACATGGCTGTCCAACATGGCTGTCCAAGTGTCTCTGAGGAATATTGCCTGAGGATCCTTCCTGTGTATAGCAGGACCATGCGGTAGCTCTGTTTTTAGCTTTGGAGACATCTCCACACTGGTTCCCTCAATGGCTGCACCAGTCTACCTTTCCCCCAACAGTGGGCGACTAGCTCTTTCCTCACAGATTTGCCAGCATGTGTGGTTTGTTTCCTTCCTAGAGCCACTCTGACTGGGACGAGACCGGGAGACTCAGTACGACTGTGATTTGCATTTCCCTGATGGCTAAGGATGATGGACAGGTTTTATATATTTACGGCCAGTTCCTCTTTCACTTTTCCAGTTTTATAAAGCATTGGGCGTGTTTATCACTGGGACATGAGAAGACCATGCAGCTGAAGGTTTGTTGTCTGTGCATGGTCTCAAGGAAAGTGACCCAGATCCAATCACAGGGTGACTTTGAAACCAGGCAGGGATCATGAACATGGCCACACTATCTCTCTTTCCTCTCTTGAGGGGCCAGGAGCTGCGACTTCTCCCAAAAAAACCCTGCCTCTGTGTGTGAAGTGCCTTCTCCACTCATTCATACCCTGAGCAAACAGGGTGCTAGCTTCCCCTTACACCAGCCTTACGCAGGGAAGGGGCAGCTGCGATACTGGGCCATCACATCAACCTTAAGCCCCTGTCCCCTGCAAGGCCACTGTGGCCAGCACTACATCATCTTCTAACCCATAGCTCCTCTGGCCAGGTCCACATTTAAGGATGAATAATTGAAAGGCCACAATGCTCCACACCTCCCTGAGTGACAGTCAGCTGCCAACACACTGTGGGCTTGAAGGCAGGAGCCATGAGTGGTCATGGAATGATGGCTCCAGAGCTGTCTGTGTCCTGAGCCCAGACTTTGCAGCTTGTTCTCTCCCATGCCAAAGGGTTCTACAGTGAGCTTGGGAGGTCTTGTGATCAGTTGATCTGTGCACCTCAGAATTTTCTATTTCAACTCACCACACCTCAGAGATGGAGGTTATCTGCAAATGAGTCACCAACGATAAAGTCAAAGTGACCTCACCGTGGTGTAGGTTAGGCCTAAGGCAAAGTGACAGACATCATCAAAAGGGGGGAGCATGGGTCTGGGGTGATGTGGGATGTCCTTCTGTGTTGCTTTTATTGGCTAATGAATAAAGCTGTTTTGGCCAATGGCTTATCAGAATAAAGCCAGGCAGGAAATCTGAACAGAGATCTCTGTTCAGAGAAATCTGAACAGAGAAATCTGAACAGAGAGAGTAGGCGGAGTCAGGGAGACCTCATGTAGCTGCCAAAGGAGAAGGACCCGGAATCTTTCCAGTAAGCCACAGTCTCATGGCAATACACAGATTACTAGAAATGGATTAATTCAAGATGTAAGCACTAGCTAGAATTATGCCTGAGTCATTGGCCAAACAGTGTTGTAATTAATACAGTTTCTGTGTGACTATTTGGGTCTGGGCGGCTGGGAACAAATGAGCGGTCTCCACTTACACTGGGAAGATAGTTCAGCAGGCAGACAGGCTAGCTGTACATGCCTGATGACTCAAAGTGCAATCCTCAGAACCTATATGAAAAGCTGGATGCAGTGGACATGCCATTAATGCCAGTACTCCCTATGGTGAAGGAGGTAGAGACAGGAGACTCTGGATGGCTTTCAGGCCAGCTAGTTTGGAGTATAGGGCATAGAGGCACACACAAGGGAAACCCTGCCTCCACAAAGTGTAAGACCCTGTCTGCACAGAGTGGAAGGCCAGAACTGGTTCCTAAAAAGTTGCCCTCTGACCTCACACACCTGAATGCACACGCATGAACATGCACACACACTAAATAAAATTAAAGTGGAAACGTGACCATAGACAAATATGAGAGAAGATGCTTTGTGAAGCGAAAGCAGTCACAGCAGGTCCACACTGGCGGGCTATGGAACACAAGGGCTGCGGCCATCATAGACACTAGAAAGACAAGGATGGGTTCTGCCCAGAACCTTCACAGGCATGCAGCTCTACCGGCTGATACAGACTTCTGCCTCCAAAACCACAAGAAATGACTATCCCTAGAGTCCACAGGGTGTGAAACTTAGTTCCAGCTCTCTAGAAGAGACTCTGATGATGGGCCATCCTGAGACCTCGGGTGGGAGCAAGGGGCCCACCTGAGGTCTCATGGTGGAGAACTCTGACTTCTGCTGGCTGGAATCAGAGATGCTGCAGAAGGAGTGGGTGAGGTGAAGGCAGAGGGGAGCCAGAAACAGGTGGTGTGAGAGAGAGAGAGAGAACAAAGTGAGATGGGTTGGTGTCGACGACAACAGAAAGGCCACTAAGAACGATAACTAGGAACAGTTAACAAACCCTAGCTGGCATCTAGCGAGAAAACAGGGATCTAATAGGGTTTCTCCAGCCTCACAGAACTATAGACTGAGGACAAATGGATTTCACTATATATAAATGACATACAGCAATTTTTCTTCTGGTTTTTGTTTTTGTTTGAGACAGGGTTTCTCTGTGTAACAATCCTGGCTGTCCTGGAAACTTGCTCTGTAGACTAGGCTGGCCTTGAACTCACAGAGATCTGCCTGCCTTTGCCTCCCAAGGACATACAGTAATTTAAACAGCCTGACTGTAAAAGAAAAACTAAAACCCTGAAACCCTTCTCACTACCTGGGTTCTCATGCACAAGTGAGGGCAGCCAGGGTACCCTGCCCAGAAGCATCAGGGGCCAGCTTTGCTCCCATCCAACCAAGTGGGCTCATGACCCCCAGATGTCCTCTCCATCCTTCAAACCCACCAGGCAAATCAAGGAGTAGCTTGGGTTCGCTCTCATTTTAGATACTTCTAGCAAACAGGCCTGGATGAGAGGCTTATATTTGTCTAGGGAACAATTGACCTCAGACAGGTTAATCGAGCTGAATGGCGAGGGGCCCACTGCACCCCGAAGTCTGCTCTGACCCTCCCAGGCTCCATCTCAGGAAGCCATTGACCTGCTGGCCAGGGGAAGATGGTCACTGCCCTGAGGCTGCCGGACCCATCTGCGACAGGAAGGGGACGGGCAGGCGTGGTGATTAAATGGGCAATGCTTCCTGAATATCGGTCATTAAATTCCTGATTAGAGTTAATAATCACCTAAGATTAGATCATGTCGGCCGATGTGGGTCAAGAGGAGTTTAACTCACACTAATGCCTCAAGATCACAATGAAAAGAACAGAAAGGGTTCTGCAGATTTATGAATTTTAGTGAGTCTTAGTTTTCCTTCAACTTCTTTCCTTTAGCAAAGGGAAATTCTGAATTATTAGAACAAACATGCTCTGAGATGCACGTTGGAGCCACTGTTAAGCCCTGTGCATGCACCCTTGGAGGGCCACTGGACGGACTCTCTAGGCAGGGTCCTTCCACACCACAGGTCATGCTTCATTCCCCAATCTGCCACTCCTTGTAGCCCGGAGAGGGACAACAATGGAAGGGAAGGGTTTCCCGCTGCTTGCTCTGCACTCAGGACCAAGTCTCGCATCTGCTACGATGCAATAAATATCTGTTGAATAAGTGAACAAACCTAGGAACAAGTGACTGGAAGATGCCCAGAGAAGGCAGAATGAGCAGAAGCAGAGATTCAAATTGCCTCTGGGTATGTGATGGGCAAACATCTTGTATCCAGAGCTGAGGAGAAGGCTCTGGCAGTAAAGTGCCTGCCACACAGGAACGAGGACTGGAATTTGGATGCACAGCTCTGAATACACATAAAATCTAGGCACAGAGACATGTGTGTGCAGCCTAGCACTGGAGGGGAAGAGGCATTGGCCAGTCAGCCTCGCCAAATCAATCAACTCTGGGTTCAGAGACAGACCTGGTCTCAAAAAGTAAGGTAGAGAGGGCTAGAGAGATGGCTGAGTAGAGTGTTTTTAAAATATTTCCTGGCACCCACATTAGGCAGCTTGCAATTGCCCATAACTCTAGGTCCAGGGAATTTAGTGCCTCTGGCCTCTGGATATACCTACACATGGATGGTGTGCGAGTATGCATGCACATATGCACACACACAGACACACTCACCACACACACACATACAACACACATTTAAAATCAAAATAAATCCTTATAAAGAAAAAAAGTAAGGTGGCAAGCAATAGTAGAAGATACTAGGAGCTGAGCTCTGGCTTCCATATGCATGCACACACATGTGCATACACACAAACATACACCACACACACACACACACACACACTTGTTTTGGGGAGAGTCAAGAAGACTTCACAAAGGAAGCGGCATTGAAAACAACCTTGAAGAACTCTCAGACATAGAATGCACCTGCTCCTACCAAGCTGGGAGTGGGGTGTGAGCGAGGAGCACTAGGCTTCTTATAGCTGTCGGGTCTCAGGGAAAGTCACTTTCGTCAAATCATATGTAAAACAGACATAACACAGACACGCCTGCTTTGACAGGAAGGCGTCCAAAATTCTGTTGGTACCCACGTCAGAAAGCTCCAACCAAGGGAGGCTCAGGGAGAAAGCTAAGAAGGAAGTCTTTAGCTGAGCCCTGAAGGGAAGAGGCTATGGGTCGAGAGAAGGCCTAGGTCAGGAGAAGGGCACATGTCGTCTTCATCTGTGGAAGAAGTAAAGTAGGAAAAGCAGTATAAGATGCCAGAATGGAACATGTCAGCTCTGGGGGGTCGGGCTATGCCTTTCTGGTCACCACTGAAACCCATGAGTGTCTGACGTACGGGCTGACGGACAGCGGGAGAAAGTTAATTAGGCAGGCAAGCACCTACAGAGTTCTTATAGCCTGCCAGGCAGGGCTGTCTATGGAAAGCACTGGCAGTCATCCCATTTATGAACAGGAAACTGAAGCACAGGCCAGGTGAAAAACCTGAGTCTGAGGGTTGCTAAGTGACGGGAGAGGACCCTGTAGCTTGTGCAGCCCCAAGCTTCTCCTAGACCAGTCCAGGTGGGAGCCAATAAAGTGAGATGGGGGAGGATCAAGGAGAGGAAACAGTGCAGGGTGGCTCAGAGTAAGATACACAAAGCTTGGGAGTCATGGCAAGGTCACAGGTGGTATCTGGACTTGGAGTTCAGAGAGATGGCAAAGTGCAGGGGCCTGGCAGGAGGCAGAGGGGCTGGCTGGGTTCAGGGGACTGACCCTGAGGATACTGAGAATTGGGAAGTCCATGCTAACTGGCCCTTTGGTAATCTGCCTTCATGAGTCTAAATACAAAGCTCTCAAGATAACTGGGTCTGGATGTGTTCATTTTATGCTACAATGCATGTTACCATCTCTTGAGGTCTGGTTTTCAAAGACTTCCTTAATTGAGGCTTCAGAGTCTCCCCTAAACCTTCTTTTAAAATACCTACTAGAAATGTTTCCTCCCACCAAAGTCTCTTCTAGATTCATTCATTTCTCCAAAGGGTCACAGTTCATTGTAGGGTTGTGCTCTCTGAGTCAAGGAAGTCCTGGCTGAAGTCTTCCTTCAGGCTCCCATTTCTCCGAGCCTGTGCCTCTATTGCTATCGAGATTATCAGCTGCCCTTGAGTGTGGTTAAACATTCACCTTCATTTAGACTTCTGCCCTAGACACTAAAAGCTACCTTTATTAGATTCATCCAATTAGAGAATAGGGCACGGGAAAAACCGATAATGTTTGGTCTCCAGAGTAAAAGGAAGCTGCTCATATATCATTCTTCCTTCTGAATCCTGCTATGCTCCCTGCCCAGTCTCTAAGCACAACCCTGGAACCCTGCAAGGAGCCTTGGCTGCTCCAGGTGAGAAGCTGTTCCTCCCTCCCCACTGCTGTCCTCTTGGCTGAGAACTCCAACTTTCCTGTTGGCCTCCACGTACCAGCCCAGATGCACACTCCCGGCTCCTCTCTCATGGTCCCATCCAGGTTGCAGATTCAGTGGCAAGGGTGGGTACCCTTTGTCTACCATCTTTGATCCACCCCCCCAGTCGCTGTCCACCCCATTCTACTTTTTTTTCTTTTTTTGGTTTTTCGAGACATGGTTTCTCTGTGGCTTTGGAGCCTGTCCTGGA
>LOJH01022034.1:9704-24546 GCA_001685095.1 Ellobius talpinus
TTTTTAAGGGAGGAGGGATCTAGTCTGGCTTGTGATTTGAAGGTACAGCCTATTATGGCCAGGGTGGCAGCAGCTAGTCACATTGTATTCTTGGTCATAGAGCAGGCATAAATAAATGCTGGGTCCTAATATTCCTTCTCTGTTCTATTCAGTACAAGAAACCATTCCAGGGTGTAATACTGCCTGCATTCAGTTACATGGTTGTTTTTATAGCTATGTAATAATAGTCCCTTGTGTGTGTGTGTGTATCCTCATTCCTGTGATTTCTTGCCACTCACTCATACATAGGCACTGTAGTTTGTGTAGTCCAGAGGCAGCAGACTTGCTTTGACATTTTATATACTTCTCTAAGTAAGGTAGATTCTTAGAAATAGAACTGCCTATCCAAAGGGGCAAGCCATTTGAGTTTTGGTGGACAATGCCAAAAGTGACTCTTTCAGAAATGATATTCTGGATGGCATGATCCAGTATGGCTGCCAGTATCTTGGTACCCAGCTCTACTCACACATAACATATTATTAGTTTCATTTAACATATCAGGCAGGGTCCCTGTGGTATTTCTTCCTGTGAGCTCAGGTTGTTAGGCGCGAGGGCCGCCATCCTTTCTGGCAGGATGGGTATTCCATGAGAGCTGGTGTTGTCTTATGGAGACTCTGACCTGTGAGCTGACAAAGGTAGGAAATCCCAGCTCTGCTTTTCATGAATGTCTCAGCCATTTTCTCAGAATTTTAATGTTCTCCCCCTTTTATATTCTTTTTCCCTGAAGAACCTGGAAAACCATCTTACAGTTCTGCTTCCTTCACATTCTGTCTCCTAGACTTATGAAGCACTTGGCTTTCTCCTAAAATTTTTCTTCTCTTGCGATTTTAGATATTTTAAAGACCTCTTTTTCTCTTTTAATGTTCTGATTTTTCTTGCATTTGACATTTATTGGGAAATAAAAAATAAAATGAAAGTCCAATTCCCCCTCTTCTCCCCAGCTATCTAGTCATTCAAGAACTATTAAAACACCCATCCTCTCTCTCCACTGGTTTGAAACAACATCTTTTATTATATGCCAAGTTCCTCTATCTACTTGCTGGTTCCTACTTTGAAAAATCACAGAAGAGGACTTGGGAGATGTGCAGTGGGTAAAGCGCTCTTTCTACTCAAGCATGACGACCTTGCATTGAAGTTCCCCAAAGCCAGGCATGGCTCCTTACCCCTGTAACCTTAGCATGTGAGCAGTAGAGACAGAATGATCACTGGCGCTTGCTGATTGTCGGTTGAGCTCCAGGTTCAGTGAGAGACCCTGCCTCAAAATATAAGGTAGGAACTGATAGTACGAGAAATTTGGTGGCTTTCTCTAGCCTCTAGACATATGTATCTACAACACGGATGCGTATGTACACTGCATCACACATACAGAGAGAGAGGCAGGCGCAGACAGACAGAAATACAGAGACTAGACCAGAGTAAATAAGTGACCAAGTTTAAAATGCTCTGTTGTGTATGACTCCTCGGAGCACTCTCTTCTAGCCACCTCTGCTCCCTCTGCTGGGCAAGACCAGCTCTTTAAGGGTATACATGTAGGAATTTGTGTCACCTCCTTTTTCTTTACCTTAAGTGTCTTCTATACTTCTTTGTCATCTTCCTATTTTGGAATGAGGTATTCTCCAACTGACAGTCCTGCTGGAACACCCTGGCAGGTAGTATGTGATATATACAGTGGATATCTTTGGTTTCTTTTGCTTCATGCAAAAAGTCATATTTCACTAGAGAAAATATCATCTACCTGGGAAATCTAAGACTGTTTTAGAGAAAACTTTGGGGCAAAATCTTTTCAAGTAAAGCTTTGCCTTGCCACAGGAGGTCACTCTTGGGTAGTCTTTGAAGTTCAATTGAATTGATGAGGAACATAGACCAATAAGAAAGAAGCAACCCTATAGTAAATATATATATATATACACATGTATATATGTATATATAGCAACTAACTATAAAGTGATATGGGAAGTGAATGAAACTGGTTTCATAATATCTAAACTTTTTCTGATTATGTTCATTGCTCTTGTGCTATAAAAATTTAAGAGCTGGAATGAAAAAATATGTACCTATCTTATAACATTAGGGACACAAGTAGGAAAAATTTTGTGTATTAGATGTCCTGAGAATTCATATGCACACACAAAGAGAAAAAGAGTGGAAATCAAAATCACATATATGGACCTGGCAATAGTAGTGAAATGGCTCAGCAGATAGCAGATCAAAATGCTTGTGACACAAGCCTAATGACCCGAGTTCAATCCCCAGAATCCACAATTTACAGGAGTTGTCTTCTGACTTCCACGGGCATAGAATGGTCTGGGCATACCTGCACTCACACCCATTCTACTAATAAATAACATTTAAATAATAATGTGTTTATGGAGAGATTGATCAGTGAGCAGAGTGCTCGCTGTCTAAGCATGTTGCCCTGAATTTGTATCCCCAGCATCAATAGAAACGCTTAGGTGTGGCAGTGTGTGTCTCTAACACTAATGAGGCAGAGACACACAGATTCCAAGGCTTTGCTGGTCAGGCAGTCTAACCAAAACAGTGAACTAACTCCAGGTTCAGTGAGAGACCGTATGTGCAGTCATAAGGTAGAGAGTGACAGAGGAAGACACACAGCACCAATGTCTGACCTCCCCACATCCATGCACCAATCAAACCTAATGTCTATTTTCTTCCCATCTAAGATTTCTGTGTGATTTGTTACATTAACCTCACTTCTGAGAAGCATATGTTAGTTTCCAGTGTGTATATGGAATTAGGTCCATGCAGCTGTCTCAAGAAATGATAATTTTACAGTGACCCAGGGGATTTGGGGCCAGAATCTATCCCTTTCTCTTATGCTACACGAACCAGCAAGTAACTGATGTGGCTGGGGCTTTACCCAGGTCAGAGGTCCAAGCGCCTCAGTGCCAAGAGCCACATAGCTCACCTTTCTTTCCCTGGCCTCTGTACCTGTCTACCTGCCTGTTTGCAGGGGGATTATGATCTTCAGCCTCGACTTCATGGACTTAGAACTTGAGCCACAAGTGGTAGTATCTCCCATTGCAGTGCTGCAGACCAGGGCCCTTCCTGTTCCTCAAAATAAATACGCATTATTTGGTATCTACATTTTACACAGTCTGCTCAAGTAACTTTTTTTGAAAAACAAAACAAAAACAAAAATGCTGTCTCATGTTCTGAGAGACCTCCTTTCCCTAATCCAAGTTTAAAAGGTTTAACATGAAATTGGCATGTATGTAGTATATACTTGAAGATGATTATGGGGCAAAATTTTTTGCCTGCCTTCAAATTACAGGTTTCTTCTTTCAATTAACTGTTAAAGTAAGGAAGCTGTCGGTAGATAGACACATTGAGAAGGGAAGGATGTCTGCTCGAATGACTAGAGTTTTGATTCCTACTGTGGATTTTTCGAGTTGAGCTTTCAGGTTGTATAGTTTGAACATATCTTCATGCTGCCTTCACTGCGGAAGTACAATTTTAGTGTCTATAAACTCATAGCCTGACTTCATGGTGGATGCTGAGAATTTGGCTACTCATCTGACAGCTGTTCCTTTCTACAGGACCTATTTTTACCTCTTTTAAGATGTCTGGTCTTCTGTTAATGAAATTGCTTGGGAATTTTTTCATTGCATTTATTGGTCAGAGTAGCATGTCTTCTAATCGTTCTGGAAAATTCTCAGGCATTGTTTTTTATTTTTATTTTTTTTGAAGTGGTGTGTGTGTGTGTGTGTGGCCAAAGGTCAGCCTTGGGTGTCATTCTATAGTAGGTATCTGCTTGTTTTTTTGTTTTGTTTTGTTTTGTTTTGAGATGGGCTTTTTCACTCTGACCTGGAGTCCCTAGTTAGTCAGCCTGGCTGACCAGTGAGCCCCAGGGATCCTCCTATCTCTACATCCTCCAGAACTAGAACAAGAAACACAACACAAACACACCCAACTTTTAGGCAGATGCTGGGGCTTAAACTCGGGTCTCTGTGTATACCTGGCAAGTGCTTTACTAGCTATGACATCTCTCTAGTCTCTTTTTATCTCTTGACAGACTACAGCTACTCCTGCCACATTGTCACTCTGCCATTCGTGACTTTGAGCTTGTGAACTTTCTCTTTCGCTTTTTGTGTTACATTCTGGACTAACTTCACCTCATCTTTAATCTACTATATATTAGATATTTTCATTCTGTTAGCCACTGTGTTTTAAATTTCAATAAAGTTTAAATTTATTATTTTCTATTTTTCAATTTTCTATTTTCTCAAGTCTTGATTGAACATTCTTCATTACCCTTTTATTATTATCCAGGTATCCATTTTATTTCTTTAAAACATGAAACAATTCCTTTAGCCTCTTTTTCAACTAATTCCAGTGGCCCATTCTTTGGACTTACGTTTTGGTTACTGGCTTCCAGTTTGGGTGTCTTGTTATCCTTGGATGTCTTATGTCCACTTTTCTTTTCTTTTTTTTTCAGAAAACTTTCTTTGTAATCCCTTGGAGAACTACCCCAAATTATTGCTTTAATTTCAACTCTCTGCTTGAGGGTTTTTACTACATAATAATGGGAACTGAAATAAGCAACCATCAGGAGAGTGGAAATGTGGTATGTTCTAGTGGAGATAGTGGAATGTTCTAGAAAAAAACTGACCTTCACCCAGAATCAGAAACAGGGCATGGTAAATGTCCTTCCCATTGACTGGGGTAGCAGGACAGGATTTCATTGGTTGCTATGCTGGACAGAAAATGTGTGGCTCCCCTGTATTACACAGGGGTTTCCCACTAGATTTTTCTTTCACAAGGACCTAGGTTTAGTCTCTCAACATCACTACCCCAGCAATCCCAGCAGCAAAGCAGAAGCTTAAGATTCTTAGGGGGTCAGACAAGATCTCCTGAGTAAATTGGGAGCATGGGGACCTTAAGAGAAGGTCAAAGGGGAAGGAAGAGTCAGGGAGAGGAGCAGAGAAAAATAGAGATCTCAATAAAAATCAATTAAAAAATTTAAAAAAGATTCTTAGGGGGCTGGAGAGATGGCTCAGTGGTGAGAAGGCGCTTGCCATTCTTACTTTATAGAATACCAGGACTGGATTCCCAGTACCCATGTCAGATAGCTCATAACCACCTGCAACTCCAATTCCAGGGGATCCCATTCCAAATTCTGGCACCCACGGGCACCTGTGTGCATGACTGCATATGCACACACACACACACACACACACACACGCACTGTTTAAAGACTTATATTAAGACTCCTAGGAGAGCTTCAAAGAAAGGGCTTTGCTCCCTGCAGCTTCTCAGTTCTCACCTGCTTCTACCATCCCTGCTGCTACTGTTTTGTTTCCACCATTTCAGTTTCGGGATACATCTGTAAGGACAGTTGCCTCAAATTCCTGCATCATCTGCCTTTGCTGTTCTTGCCATTGGGATGGATAGTCAAGCTGCCTAATCTTCCCGAGGGCCAAAATGTAGTCTCAAATGTCACAGAGACCTGAGCTTAGATGCCAAGCATCCACGTAGAAGTTGGACATGGCCACACCTGTCTGTAATCTCAGCACTTGGAAGCAGAAACCGGCAGATCTTAGAAGGCGTGAGCCAGGCAGCCCTGACATTCATGACAAGCAACCGCAGAGGCAGAATTCAGCAGCAGCACACTTTCCTACGTGGATTGTGTGGTGTATAGTCTCGACTATGCTTGCTGTCACCAGTGTGGCCTAACGTTTTGCATTATCTTGAGTGTGGCTGCTTGCTGAGTTCCTCAAATATGTTTTACAAATGCAGATTTTATTTTTTTACAGTGCTGGATATGGAACTTGGGGGGCTCACATATGCTAGTGATCAGTCTATGGCAGGGTTTCTCAGTGAGGGCCTGCCTGGAGTTCACAAAATAGGCTAGCATGACTGGCCAGCAAGACCCAGGGATCTGCACATTTCTGCCTCCCAAAAGCTAGGATCACAAGCTTGAGTTCTAGGAATTGAACTCGGGTTCTTATTCTTCCAAGGCAAACAATTTACAATTAAGCTGTTTCCCCAGCCTAGGGCCCAGTTATAAATTCCTAGGCAGGCTGTGTTTCCATGTTCCTTTGCGTCTTTCCACAGGGTTACATCAATTGCAGACAGGCTGAATGTGGAATTTGCTTTGATTCACAAAGAGAGAAAGAAAGCAAATGAAGTGGACCGGATGGTTCTGGTGGGCGATGTGAAGGGCCGTGTGGCTATCCTGGTCGACGACATGGCTGACACATGTGGCACCATCTGCCATGCTGCCGATAAGTACGTGGGTTGGTTCAGGAAAGACAGGAAAGCATCTCCTTTGGAAAAATACATGTAAAATTGTATTTTGTTTATTTGTGTGTGTGTTTACATGTATGCATGCTTGTGCGCACGAGTTGAAGAGGCATGCATGCTATGGTCCAGTCGTGGAGGTCAGAAGACAATCTTTGTGAGGCAATTCTCCCTTTCCACTAGGAGTCACAGGGATTGAACTCAGCTTGTCAGGCTTGATGGCAAGTGCAATTACCCACGAGGCATGCAATATTTGAAATGGAGCCTATTTTTCTTGATTGTTGCTGATGACTTGGCAGTAGAGTTTTAAGCCTCAGGAGACTCTAGGCTCATTTTTTCTCAGTCCTCTTTTCCTCGATAAGAAAAACAAACACCACCAGCAACAAACATCCATGGGCGTTTTAATTTTCTAGGTTGGACTTGCAGCTCATTTTTGTAAAGGATCAGAGAATGTGCTCCCCTAGAAATCAGGTCCAGAAAGACAGAGGATTTGTTTGCCAGTTTGTACCCTTTCTGCTTTCAGTTCAACCTTTGGTCTAGTCTCATTGCTCATGGGGCTTTCCGAAGACTGTACTTAGCAGAGTGGGAGCCCCCTACTCCTTTGCCACACATGGCTGTGGAATACAATTTGAGACGCTCTCAGTCTCACTGATAATGTTGTGGCTTGATTACATGTCACATGTGTTTTGTACTATTGGTTAACACCAGTGATTCTCAACACAGTGCAGTTTTTCCCTAAAGATATCACTGGTTGTCACAATTAAATGCATGGGAATGTTTGGTAGTGTATGAATCAGGCGTGCTACTGAACTTTCCCATGATGGACAAGATGGCCCCCATGACAAGAATTATATAGATCCAAATGCCAGGGCTGATAATCCTTGATTTAATGGAACTCAGAGCATTTTGCTAACATACACAATTAAAAGACTGTAGTATGGCCTAATAAATGCAAATGGTTTTTTGTCTCATTTTTATAGGGTAGACTTTTCACTAATAATTTCGAGACAATGTACAGTGTTTTAAGAATATTGCAGTACTTTTGGACACTTAATTCTTTTGAGACAGGACTTTGCTCAGCAGCTCTGGCTTGTTTTTAACTCACAGCCTTCCTGTCTTGTCCTCCCTAGTGTTAAAGTTACAGGTATGCAATGCCACTAGGAACTTTTTGTCATCTGTTTTGCAGGTTGCTCTCAGCTGGTGCCACCAAAGTTTATGCTATCCTTACCCATGGAATCTTCTCTGGGCCAGCCATTTCCAGAATAAATAATGCTGCCTTTGAAGCTGTTGTCGTCACCAACACAATCCCACAAGAGGACAAAATGAAACACTGCTCCAAGATTCAGGTACTGTGTCTATCTTCCAGGCAGAACTGTGCAGCAAGGCACCTGCTTCAGACCCTTAAAATGAAAAGCCAGCTTTCTGTTTGCTAAGACAGAGGCTAAGGAGAGACTGCAGCTTCTCATCACCGTGGGCTAGCAGTCATATTAGATCCCTGAGAAAGGCCAGGATCAAGAGGTCAATGGTCACTACTTGGAAATAGCAAAGAAAAAGAAAGGAAGGAAGGAAATGGAAGAGATAAAAAGAGGCTGGGGCTGTATTGCTGTCGGTATAGGTGCTTACATCGCATGCCTGAGTCTGGGGGTTCCAGCCCCAGCACCCAGTGCAGTACTCGTGATGGCACTTACCTGTAATCCCTGGGCTCGAGAAGGCAGGTGCAAGAAAATCAAGTACTCATGGTCATCTTCAAATTCAAAGCCATCCTAGAAGGGATGAGACAGGCTCTCAAACAAGGATTTTAACCACAAACAGGAAACGGTCTATGTATGGTACTTGGAAGGTAGAAGCAGGACTACTGCGAGGAGACTAGCCCAAGCTGCACACAATCTTGTCTCACAAACCAACAAAAAAAAGTAGCAAATTGCACCCATGAGATGGCTCAGTAGGTGGCAGGAGAGAAACAGTAGAAGTAGCAAACGAAGAGAATCACAATTTAAAACATGAAGAGCAATGAGGAAGTAGCTTGATGTAGCACTTGCCTGGCCTGCCCAACCCTGAACAACAAAGTTAAACATAGAATGACTATGTAGCACGCGCCATTCCTACATATAGAGTCCACTAAAAATGGGGTGGGGGAGGCAGCAGGCTATGCTAAGCATATTTGGGGACCTACTTTTTCAGGTCCCTTCTGACTACATATATGCCCACATGTACCAGACAATAGTTGTTATTTGAGCACAAGGAGATAAGTTTGAAAATTGTGAGAGCAGTTGTCCCTTTTGTTTTTATGTATGATTAGTGAAGTGTAGCAACTGCGGCCCAAAGGCCAAATCTAGCCCACCTCTGTATTTTAAATAAAGTCTTATTGACACATACTCATGTTTCATTCCTGTGTTGCCCATGACTGCCTTTGCTCCACAATGCAGAATTGAGTGTTTGATACAGAGATAACCCCAAACTTTTAACCTTCTAATATTCTTCAGGAAAATTAGTTTGCTGACCCCCAAGTTAAAATGATCATGGTTGTGCTTTTATTATGACAGACACTCAATGTTTTTAGCAATTCTTGGGGTCAGTGAGATGGCTCGGTAGGTAAGCACTTACTGCACAAATCTAGAGATATGAGCTCTATCCCTGGGACCCACTCAAAGGTAGAAGGAGAAAATCTGACTCCACAAGTTGTCTTCTGACCTCCACATGCATGCCATGGCACATGTGTGCTTACCCCCACACACAACAAACACTCACACATTCTCTCTCTCTCTCACACACACACACACACACACACACTGATAATAATAATAATAACAACAGCAACAGATGAAAGTTTTAAAAATCATATTTGGCTGGTATTCCAAATTGAAGTGTAGTCAAGTAGAAAGATAGGTTGTGTAAGATCTGCTTTATAATATTTTATGAAAAACATTGCCATGTTTTATAAATTGGTACTTGGATTATAGTAAAGACTTAAGAAATAAAATGAAAGTTGTAACTTTAAAAAATTATAGCCACTATCTTTTCTAAATAGGGAAAACCTCTGCCAATGAATAAAGAAAACAAGTTTGTAAATAACCAGTGTCCCAAGAAGGGACCATCTGTGGGTAACAGCAGCCCTGAGTATCAATACTGAAAATCTTCCCAGGAACTGATAGTAGTCACCTCTGCTGGCTGTGATGTCTTTAAAGCCAAACTATACAAACAACTGAAGATTTTCAATGTGGACACTCCCAAAGAAATGGCCAGAGGAGGTTTAACCAAAACATACCACATGGGTGCTGGAGAAAACATTCTTAGGCTTTCTGCCTTTTCAGCTTTTAAAGAATTCGAACTCACTCCTGCCTTTTCTGTTTTGTGTTTTCTCCTTGCTATTCAGGTGATTGATATTTCAATGATCCTGGCTGAGGCCATTCGAAGAACCCACAATGGGGAATCTGTGTCCTACTTGTTCAGCCACGTACCACTGTAGTCCCATGGGATACAGAAGGTGGAGCAAGCCTCCTCCGACTTCTCACTGGCTTTGTCTGCCTGCTGTTTTAGCGTTAGGACTCAGCAATTAATTCTAGGATGATCACTGGCAAAAGCATCTGATCTATGTACACTCTAAGATTCCTTGTCTCCCTTTCTAATGTTCAAGACTACTGCTTTTCTGTTTTGTGGGGGCAGGGGAAGGTGGTGGTTATTTGGTCTTTAAGTGAACCGTTGTCGATGAGTACTAGTCTTTTCCCTCGTTCTTTTTTAGTACTTTGAGGCAGCGACTTTTAAGCCTAAAATCCTATTGTGGAAATTTGTCGTATATATATTTTCAGGTTGCCAAAGGTGACTTCAAATGAAAGCCTTCTGTGTAAATAGATCCTGATAATTCCTATGGACATTAGGGTAAAATCCTAAATACCCTTTCCTTTGGAGTGAACCTCAGAAAATTTATACTGTCATGCATTTTGAACACTTTTTTGCTTTTTAGGAAAAACTGATAGCTGGGTTTATTTTATTATTGCCCTTAATTGGGATTGGATTTTATTGAGCCTAAGATGGTCATTGACATATTGACTTTTCTTAGTAAACATTATATGTACTGAAAACAATATAAGGCTCTATCACTTTTAATTTCCACTTTGAGCATATGTCACAACTGTCAACTTACCTGAAAGTCCCACAATTATGATGAAGATATAGTCAGTGAGTTCATGGTCACATCGATGTGCATCTTTGTTTATCCCAGAGGAATTATTCTTTAGGATGCATCTCATGTCCTATCGTCTTATTCCCAGACTTCATCATTTTAGCACTAGCCTATACTTTGCATTTTTCCCAATAATTTATTGGCATAGATATCCACCAAAAGAAAAACTTCTTGAAATCCCTTCACATATTTTTAGACTGATTACTATTTTTGTTTTTCACATAAATAAAACAGGGAAGTCTTAAGAGTGCCACCAAATGTATTTATTCAAGCACTGTTTAATGAGCTTGGATTAAATGTTCTTTGGCCTTTGTAAGCAGAAGTACTAAATCTTTAATTACTGATTATCATCTCTAAAGCTGTTAAAATGTAGAGATAGGAGAGGCCTGAAAAACAATGGATACAAGAGTAAATAGTTGTTCCATTAGGAACATCTTCAAAATCTGGTCCAAATAGCATCGTGAAGGAGAATTTCACTGAGGACGGTGTTCTTGACAAAATTCTCTTTTAGCGATGTGTGGAGGTTCATACCTGTAATTGCAGCACTCAGAAAACTGAAGCAGAAAGATTAACACAAGTTTGAGGCCAGCCTAGGCTACATAGTGAGTTCCAGTTCAACCTGGCCTAGACTTGAGCCCATGTGTTATGAAATAAAAACAAACAAAAAGGCAGTCCTCTATAGCATCATTTAGAGTGGCAAAGACCACCCATTGACTGACTGACAATATGCATATTGGTGGACAACCTACCAAAATTTCCTGCCCCTAAAGAAGATAATTTGCTTGAGTACCTAAAGATTGGGAATGCTAAACAATCTCTCCCCCTTGGTAAATCTTAAAACTGGTAGATACATTTCTAGCCCTAAATTTTTGGAGTAGAAAAATCCTACCCATCTGAGTAACACACTTGGTCAGCACTCTAGAATATCAAACTCCAGGGCAGCAGAAGTCAAATCAATGTTAAAAAGTATCATTTATGTTAATACGGAGACTGGCATTTTGACAATACCTTATTTGTAACTGTTCACAAGAAAGTGGTCCCATCACCTGGGATACTCAGCTCTGTGATACATACTGTCTGTAAAGTCTTGGCTAGACATGTTAAAATCCTGTTTGACACTATGCAATTGTTAGTTTTGATAAGTATGTGACGTCTGTATTTCTTGGGGGTTTATGCCTGTGCTGAATGAAGACATTCCTGTGCACATCCACATAGAGACAGCTTGATGTATGTGTGTGCATGTCTCAAAGCCTTGGCATGACAAAAGCCCGTTGGTCATCATTTTATCTAAGATATTTAAAGCTTAAGGATGTGTACAGTAGATCTTACAACAATGATTGTCGGACTTAAATCCCCTATATACAAACCTGCGTAGCTGACCTCTGAAATGAGAACTGATGTTTTCTGGCTTTACTTGGCCCGAGTTAGTGTTCCAGAGAACCACTGAATACACTGAGGAGCTAATTAGACTGGACTGAGCCTTATACAATGGAGACAGAGACTTTAAATATTTGACAGTTTCAGTTGGGCCAAAATGACGAAGGCTGTTTCCTGAGCAGTCTAAACCCAGGACTCTCCTGATTCTTGCTGTTTGTGGTAAGGAAACATAAGCAGAAAATCACCAACAGATCAGCTTTGTCTGGCTCTATGAAAAGGGCCAAAAGGAGGAGCCAGAAAAACAGGAATATACCAAAGTTGTTTAGCCTCCAACTAAAATTTTCCTACTCACCTGGTAGATGTTCATAGGCTAACTTTCCTTCGTGAGCTACAATGTCAATGACTAAGTTCAGGAATATATTCTTTGCAGTGCTTGCCCTGGTTTTAGAGACTATAGAATTTTGAGATCCTGTGATGTTTACTAAGACATTTCAATAAAATCCTGTTGACTACTTGGTTTCATAGTTTGTATCATTATTTTGGAATCATTTGCTTTCTGAGGAAGTGACCTGTTGATGAAGTCACTGAAAATGTTTGTTACCATGTTACTAAGACCCAGTTTGCAAAACTAAAGGAAAGCCAGAAGTTAATTAAATGTACTCCTCACCATTTTGAGGCTTCTGCTGTGTGAAGGACTCGTTAGCTATCTTCTTTCAGAAAAGCATCACAACTGCTCCACATAGTGATCATTCTACATAGTAAATCTCCAATTGAAGACCAAGATTGGTGAGATGGGAGGTGCCACCAAGCAACCAGAGTTCAATCCCTGGGACTCGCATGGTAGAAGGAGAAAATTGTCCTATGATCACCACATGCAAACTGTGGCACGCAGACATCCATCCTCCTCCACACACACCCCCATAAATCACTATAGTGTGTTCTGTATATAAGCAGTGAAATTCAGTATCCATCTGAATTTGGATCAAGCGATCCAAACAAGTACAGGCTACATAGAAGTTGTTCGTGTGCGTTGGGTATAAGACAGGAAGAAGCAAGACGGTCATGAGTTCAGCCTTAATGGGGGTACAACCTCCTTGCCCGCTATTGTGAAAGGAGTAAGTACATGTTCTTCGCACATGCCTGTCTGAGTCAAAGGTAGCACTGGGGCAAGAACAAGTAGACGCATGTGGAAATAGCTCCAAAGTGGGCTACAGAAATAGCACCTAGGGATGACTGCCTCATAGCCATGGAGATGCTGCTCCACTGGGGCCTGGTAGAAGCTGGTTGTGCCCCAGCCCTCCACCACAGGCCCAACAGAAGTAGAGTTGAAAGTGGTGCCCAGTTGAGTTCTGTGACCAAAAGCCAAGCCAGCTGAACTCATTTTCAATTTTAAAAGCATGATAAAATGGGAAATGAGAATGCCCCAAAATGGAAAGCAGTGGGAAGTGCTCTCATTCGGGAATGTGGCAATCTGGAGTCTGGTCCTGACATACTATAAGCACATTGTGACCTCACAATAAATTCCTGCACTTCTGCGAGACTTAAATGTCTCTGCAAAACTCAAGTAAGAGAAGATGGTTACTGTACCAGATCTTTTCTTTTGGGTCACCAACCAGCTCCCAAATCATGATATGAAAACTTAATATTAGTTTTGAAGTTCAGCCTTAGCTCTTATTTTACTGTTTCTTTTTATCTACTTTTGCCTCAGGACTTCCCCCCCTCTGTATCTCTTACTTTCCTGCTGTCTTCATGTCTGGTTGGTGGCTGCCTGACTTCTGGCCCAGGCATGGCCCTTTCTCCCTCTCCTCCTTTCTTTTCTTTTTTTCTTTTCTTTCTCTGCCTAGATTTATCCTATTCTCTTTGCCCAGCAGCCCCACCTATCACTCACTCTCTTGCCTAGCTATTGACCATTCAGCTCTTTATTAGGCCAATTGGATGCCTTAGGCAGACAAGGTGAAATAGATGCATATATCTTTATATAATTAAGCAAATACAGCAGAAACAAATGTAACACACCTTTACACAGTTAAAGTAATATTCCACAGCATAAACAAAAGTAACATATTTTTGCCTAGTTAAAATAATATTCCACAGCAGGTTGCCAGTGCCGCAGCAATTTTATCATTCTACATTTACCTGAAATAGTTGGGCTCATTGCTGACTGTGGTTCCAGTTAGGGAACGATAGAAAGTTGCTTCTCCATCTTCCTCGATTAAGTGCCCAACTCACTTTAGTTTGCCTAGGACTTTTTCTCAGTCTTAGTACTGGAGGTCTGAGCAGGGCACTGGTGGTGCATGCCTTGAATCCCAGCACTTGGTGAGGGGGAGGCCAGAGGCAGGCAAATCTCTGTGAGTTCGAGGCCAGTCTGGTCTGCATAGTGAGTTCCAGGACAGCCAGGGCTACACAGAGAGACCCTGTCTCAAAAAACCAAAAAAGGGATGAAGGGGGAGGGTAGAGGTAGGGAGGGGAGCAGAGAAAAATGTAGAACTTGATAAAAAATAAGAAAGAAAAAGAAGTGGGAATCTGATATCCCTGGAAACTTCAATCCTGAGCAACCAGAAACAACCATAGTTCCTTCTAAGGCAGGAAGTTCTGGAGTCCCAGTGCTGTTTTTCAGAGACGGAAGCACACGTAACTGATGTAGACAGAAGCTGGAGGGATTCAAAAGTGGCTAGGGGCATTGGTTGGAGGAGCATACATGTGCCCAGTACATGCACTAGGCTGTCAAATGCACAGTTACAAGGGGTGTGAGTGTGTGCATGACTCGAAGTGAAGCAGAAGTCTGAGAAGAGCAAACTGTCTCCTATGTATGCATGGCTCAGTAGTAGGCATTTGTGGTGGTTTGAATGAGAATGGCCCCCAAAGACTTACATATATGAATGTTTGGTCCCCTGTTAGAGGAGGTGTGTCATGGGGGTGGGCCGATATTCTCAGTTAGCTTGTTCTCTCTCTCTCTCTCTCTCTCTCTCTCTCTCTCTCTCTCTC
>LOJH01022034.1:30433-43889 GCA_001685095.1 Ellobius talpinus
GACAAGATCTCCTGAGTAAATTGGGAGCATGGGGACCATGGGAGAGGGTAAGAAGGGGAGGGGGAGGAAGAAAGGGAAACGAAGAAAAATATATAGCTCGATAAAAACAATTTTAAAAACCAACAGCAGAGAAAGGAGGAGAAATAAAGGGAAAAACACAGGGCTGGAGTTGTTTGTACTGTGAAAAATGATCAATCATCAGTTATTGGAAGGCATCAAGAACAACATGTCAACAATGCTTTTCAGCCCCAGACGCCCGCAGAAACTCCCTACCTGACGCACTAGCAGCAGTCACTACACAGACGACACAGGAAAACTGCCTGCAGTAACTGTCACCTTCAGGATGAATGACAGCCAGCATACAGAGCACATCACCCTGAGGGTTGAACGCGTGATTACACAAACCAAGTGCACTTGGTCATTTTTTTGGTATTTTAATAACACTAATGCAAAATATTAGTAAAATTACAGGTGCAAGTTTCCATTGTAGTAAGAAACTTTTAACCCATGTTCCTGGAAGTAACCCATGACACATACTCATTCAACAGGGTAAACTTGGGTTCAGTGAATGCTTTAGTTTGTCTTCAGTGCCCTGGCTGGAGTGGCTAGACTTTTGTGCGAGGCTCCCCACAAAAAGGCATGCGATAGTTGTACTAAGCGATTTGTAATACCAGGGATAAGAAACTATCTCCTGTAGTTCCTTTTCTGGTGCTGTGATAAATGTTGTGACCAATAGCAAGTTAAGGGAGAAAAAGGTTTATTTGGCTTAAACTTCCTGGCCACAATCCCTCACTGAAGAATGACAGGACAGGAACTTGAGGAGGTATTTGAAGCAGAAACTATGGAAGAATGCTTTCTCAGGCTCATCACTGGCTTTCTTATATAGCCCAGGACCACGTGCTCAGGGAAGGGTGCTTCTTACAGTGCTCTGGTCCCTCAAACATCCATTAATAAAGGCAATGTTTCACAGACATGCCCACAAGGCAACCTTATCTAAAAAACTCAACTGAAACTCCCTTCTCGGATAACTCTAGGCTGGGTCAAGTTAAAATCAAGCTCCACTAGAACATTGCCCATATGGTCATAATAGAGAAAACATTAATTATATTGTGGACTGTTCATGCCAAGGAATATTTTGTGGCTGTGAGGAAAGGCTATAGAATTTATAGTTTAGAAGCTCTCCAGATTGAAGTATGAAAAAAATTCAACTAAAAAGCCAAGGATGGAACGAAGTCTATGTGAATAAAATAGTTTATTGGGGAAATGGAGATATGAATACACCTGGGAGCTGGAGATGGCTCAGTGGGTAAGAGTGCTTGCTCTGAAAACACAAGGGCATGAGTTTGCATCACCAGCATCGATGTAAAAATCCAAGCATGGATGTGCATGCCTATAACTACAGAATTATGGGGTTGAAACAGATAGATTCCAAGAGCTCCCTGGCCAGCCAGATAAACTGAAATAGCAAGCTTCAGTTTCAGTGCCTTATATCTGGGCAAGATGGCAAAGGGAAACTGAAGTTAACAGCCAATGTCCTACTCTAGCTGCTGTGATATGTGAAATGTGACATGGCCATTGCCTTCTTTTTTGCCCCATAGTCCCATTCAATCTACTGTTCTTTCTGTCTCTATCTCTGTCTCTCTTTTCTTTTTTATGATCCATCCGTTTAAATATTTAACTCATTTATTTATTATAAGAGTTTTCATGGCTATTTTTTTTATTAAAACAGACACAGACCAATAGAATAGAATGAGGGAGTCTGAAATAAAGCCACACAGCTATGACCACCTGATTTTAGACAAATATACCGTATATATGAGGTTAAAAAAAATCCCTGATTTCCCAAATGTACCACCCATTACAAGTCAATCTGGCAAGTTTCTCATGAAATCCTGTTGGTATTTGACCGAGATTTCACAGCAACTACAAATCAATTTAAACCACACTTACTTTTTTTTTAACCATGTTGTGGGCACTATTTCCAGTACCAATATATTTCGTGTCATATAAATGTTTTCAGCTTCCACAGCCCTGCCAGGAAACAAATACGACGTTCGTCTTAGAAACTGCTGAGTTCAGCATAGTGAGTGTATATTTGGACTGGATTTAAGGAAATCAAAGGGATGACACAGCACTTCAGGGAAGGGCATTCCCAGTTTGAGCCCAAGGTGGCAAGGGAAAGGAACGATTACTAGAATTATGCAGGGACAACACCACTGGATGGACAAGACTATCAATAGGTAAGGGCTACAACCAATGCCAGACAAACAGGGCAGAAGTCACAGGGGGAGAGCCTCTACTACCCTCCTGGGCAAACCCAGGGCCTCTCTTTGCCCATACCCATACCCAACCAGAATTGTCCAGCTGGGGCTCCAACCCCACAAAGCCAGCTAGAAAGGTTGGAAGACTGCTGGGGGTGAAGGGTAGGTAGACATTGCGGTAAGCATATATTGCGGTAAGCGTATATTGCCGTAAGCGTATATTGCGGTAAGCGTATATTGCGGTAAGCGTATATTGTGGTAAGCGTATATTGCGGTAAGTGTATATTGTGGTAAGCACTTTGTTACACCACCCGAATCTCTTGCATTTCCCGTCAGTTCTTTTTCCTCGCACACTTTTTAGATTCTACTGTTCCAACGGCTTCTCCTCTTCCACAACCAGTTCAGACCAGTTATTGTTTCTATGTGAGATGCTTGTTAATTTTTATATATTACTTTCTCAGCAGAGTGCTCGAAGAAGGCTTATTATCACTTGCATGGCTATCACTTGCTATGCAATCTGAATCATGTCCAATGCTCTTCTTGTACCAATTCCACTATTGTAAGAAATAGACAACGAGACATTTGCTTCAGTGGTTAGAAGCACTTGGAAAAGATCATAGTTTGAATCGTGGCATACGTGGGTTTCAATTCACAGCACCCATGGGGCAGCTCACAAGTGTTCATAACTCCCATTTGAGGGGATTGCTACTGCTTGTTTCAGTTAACAAGGTCTACTGGCTTGCATACATTATTGGTTGCCTGGGATTTTGAAGTTGATTTATCAGTTTTACGTAACCACAAATTAGAAAGTGGATCATAGGAAGCTACTCCAGGCATATTGTAAAGTACAGTCATCAAAATGAACGTGGACTAGGTGATTCTTCCTTTGCAGTGCCTACTTTGCTTCTCAGTAATTCAGAATAATTGAGAGCAATCAAATGCTGCTTTCCTTTGATGCCTTTTCTAGGGTCACAGTCACCTAAAAAAACAATTTAATCCCTTCACATTCTTTTAACTTCCATCAATGTGCATGAAAAGCAGAAGTGGGGGGTCATCTGGGTTGTTTCAGTGGTAAATTTATTTCTAAATCTACTGCCATGCTACAGCAAATAAAGAAGGAACTTGCAGCTTTACCAGAAATCAGTTTTTATATTAAACCCTCAGTCTCAAGATCTCAGCTTCTTCTCCCAGTAGCTTGAACAATACACTTTGGCTCCTCATCACCACCTGTAAAGAGAATTCCAGTTTCAAGGGATTCAGTGTCCTCTTCTGACTTCCTCATGATACACAGACAATGCATTTGAGCCAAACAATAATACACACAAAATAAAATAAATAAATCTAAAGAAAATTGAAGACATTTGCATCACTATTTTCAGTACTTAATGACATAAATATGAACCAACTGCAACTGCATGTTTTACCATTAACATAACGATCCCTCAGCAAATACCACCTACTTGTTGTAGTTAGTATTTTCTCAGCTAATGTGGGGTACCAATGCAGGCCAGCATATTAACCCTTGTCATTATTAGCTGATTTCCACATGTTGTTCTCTGCATCTTCTTTCTTGATGAAATACTTGTGTTAAATAACTTTAAACACAGCTACAGTAATTTAAGTGTGTCCACAAAAGGTTTCCATAAACAGTAAAGGACCACACTTTGAGAAGCAAGCCTTTCTTTATATGACTCCTGATTGCAAGTATGGCTGACCTTTGGAAACTAAAGTGAGTGACCCAGCTGGTAGCCTTTCTGCCATTCAAAAACCAGTATCCCTTCAAACTGGGCCAAAGACAAAGCAAGGTAAATTTAGGCTTGTTTTGAAGATGTTTATAAGACAACGTTTCTCAACCTAAAACACACAGCCTGTTAAGGCATACTCTACAGTCTCTCAGGGTATCCGTGATTGTCACTAGTGGCAAGAGACAGTGCTCTTAGCATCTAGTGAGATGAGACAAAATGCCACCAAATATCCCACAATAAAACAACGAATGATTCAGTCCAAAATGTCCATAGTGAGCTGAGGAGATGGCTCAGTGGATAAGAGTATTCACAGCAAGAGCTTAAGGACCGAGTTTGAATTCCCAGAACCCTAGTAATATGGCGATTATGCCATAACCTCTCTAATCTCAGCATTGTGGGGTGAGGACAGGGGGATGTCTAGGACTGGCTGACCCCAGCCTAGCTTCAGATTCTGTAAGAGACTGTCTCAAAAGGATAAGGGAGAGTGATAGAGTGGGCCACTTGAAGTCCTCCCCTGGCCTCAAGTGCCTTCATGCACCTGTACCTTCACAATACCACATTAACACACACAGACACACACACATCAACCAATAAATAGTGACAACGTTAAAAATCCCTGCTATAAAGGAAGAGAAAGATTTGTATAAAAGGTTATTTGGATTCAGAGATGTTATCTCAAGTCTGGTGATAGAAATAAGAGGAACCTAGTGTTTCTGCAAACCTCATGTGTGGGGTGGCTTAAATAGTCATGCTCCTTCCTGCCCCCTCCTACTACCGAGCCTCAATTTTGTACTTGGAAATCCCAGAACCTGCAGCTCAGAGCCTTTGTGAGTCTGTGACTCCTGTTACCTTCTCTCTATCTTAGAAGACGCCACATACGGAACCACTCCATGCCACCAAGAAAGGTATTTTAAGCATTGCGACACATGTGGATAATTTAAGTAAGTAGATGTACGTGCTGGTGCAAGGGAGTGGGGAAGGGGAGGGAAGGAATCCAAGTCATAAGCAAAAAAAGTTTTAGAATTAAGGAAAATAATATTGTAGTCCAAAATGTCAATTCCTCGAAGACAGACTTTCAGTAAGATTGGAAACAGTCTCCTGGAGTCTGTCCTTCTTGTTTCAAACTTCATTGAAATAACTAAGCATTCTCAACATCACATTTATTAAACAATGTTCCCACCATGTCTTTAAGCTACAGTATATTTTTTGCTGTCTTTGAAGTGTCATGTTTGATGTCTCTGTTTCTCACAGCTGATGCCACTGGCTCCCTCTCAGGCTGATCCTGGTTTATCTCAGCCTCTGCTCTCCTCCACATTTTGAAAGAAAACTGAAAATGGTAAGAACAGCTACTGTAGCCTGGATTTGCCATTGGTAATCTTGTGGTAAGAACTGAACTCAGTTGGTGAGAATAATATTTGAAAATTCTTCAGGGATTGAGATGTAGCTCAGCAGTAAAACCCTTGCCAGGAGTACACAGGCCCCTGGGCTCCCTCCCCAGAGTGTTGTTTCCTAGGAGGGGCTGCTTTGGGAGATTTCATAACCAATATGAATCAAGGTAGTATTTCATAATTTCAGATTCGTTACTGCTTGCTCTGCCCAACTTCCCACACAAGTTAAATATACACTGTAGCGAGCAAGAGTAGATGTTTGAATTGAGGATTCTGTTTTTAGTCTCCGGTTCGATCTGTTAAGACATATAGGTCGATGAAGTGATTTTAACGCAGTGCTTTTTCTACCATATGTTGTGCCTGTCCCATACCTGAGTGACTGTACAGAAAGGGTGGAGTCAGGAGACACATATAACTAGGATTTGGTGGCCCCATCCATGCTCTATTGCTATGAAATATGCCCAGAGTTTGTGATTTGATGAAATGGGATTATCAGGATTAGCAGAGCAGGAGAAGAGGCCTCAGGATGCACCTGGCCTCAATTCTGTACACAGCCAGAACAAGTGGGACTTTAAAGCATAGGGTGGGTGGCAACCAGTGGATGGAAAATTACTAAGAGGAAACTTCAGACATGTGGGGGGGGGTTCTAACTAAAGTGGCCTGACAGAGTTCTTGTTGGAGGCAGGCCAGGATGGTGCACAGTCTCCTGGGAAACGAGGAGAGTGAGAGATGCCACGAGACACCGTGGGGGCTGGAGCACGGAAGAGGTAGGGAAGTTGTAGTGAGAGTGTAATCATAAACCAGGGTAGGATCTCAATGCAGTGACGTAGCAGGATCCCTGCTCCAGTCAGGCAAAACAAAGATGGCCACAAAGGCCCACCCAGAGGCCTAGGGTTTAGAGAAGCCTGGCTGAAAATGAGTCAAAGAGAGTCTGATAATGCCTTGCTGGGAGATTCTGTCCACTTCACCTCAGTCTTTTGGAAGTCAGTCGCTTGAACCATGTGAGCGTTATGATATCTTTATAGTCATCTTACAGAGCCACAGTGGCATGCAAATAACCATACATTTGCTCAAAACCGTTGCAAGTGGTAATGAGGTAGGCCCAAAGCAAATCAGGAAAAGCTTCTTCTGAAATGAGTTTTTCATCCATGCCAGACTTTATAAAGGAATGTTCATTAGCAGCGCACTGTGATTTCCAGATCATCATATTGGCCTCAAGCTCAATTTCTAAAGTCTAATGAAGCATTACCCATGGGACCACACTACTACAAAGGAAGCAACTGTTTTGAGTTTCATTTCCTAGAAACCCAGATGTCTCTGAATACACACACATGCCCACATCGATCTTTGCCCCCTAATGGTGGCATGCTAGGTGGATAGTGAAAAACAAAATTGAATTTATTGGCCACTTACTCTAAGCCAAGGCTCATGCACTCTTTTCTGGCTCCAAAGCTGATCTGGGGCTCAGACAAAGAAACTGGGCCTTGAGAGGTTAAAGAGCTTGAGGACATGGTCCCTGCAGGCCAACTCCTGAAACTGGGCCTCTAAGATTGCTCTGTTCTTCCAAGTGAAGCCTGATATGTGCTTTCACCCAGCTGATACTCAACAAATATGGGCTTCCTTATGATATCACTCTATTTAAGAACTAAGGGGAAACTGGTGTGCTTGGCCATGAAAAAATCATAAAACCAATTTTCAAAAGAAGTATGAATGGCCCAAAAGTACATAGAAAATATCCAGTCCTTGCAATAGTCATGTCATTAGGTTTTAATCCGGAAATTCCACTTCTAAAATATCTAGTTAAGGGTGGCCATGTTGGGGGTGAACTAATTGCCAAAACGATATACGCAACAAGACAAAGGAAACAGCTTAAGTCCCATGAGAGGGAAAGGTTTGTTTGAGATACTTATTAAGTGAAATGTTATAGAATCATCAAATCAACAATATTGAATTATTTAAGAAGATAGAGTGTAATGTTAATTTAAAAAGCAATGTAGAACTCAGTAAAATCTATATGTTTACTGATTTTTTTAGTTTTAGATGTACTGATATTTTCAATGCACCCACTAGACAAGTGCTGGATGCTTAGCAAATGCTGGATAATCTGCAAATATGGTTTATACAAATAAGAGTGTCATATACTCTAATTTCACAAAACAGCCCTGAATTATAATTATTCTAAAGATTCATTTTATTTATTAGTTATTTGTGTGTGTGTGTGTGTGCGTGAGTCTATGTGCACTGTGTATGCAGGTGCCTGTTGAAGCAAGGACAGGCTGTGGGACCCACTGGAAGTGGAGAAAAAGGCAGTTATGAGACATCTGGTGTGGGTGCTGGGAACTGAACTCTGTGGTACATGCTTGTAACAGCTGAACCATATCTTCAGCTCCCATTATATCTATTTTATAAATGGGCAATTATAGGTAAAGTGTTACCTGAAAGTCAGAGTTCTTCTACAGCAGACTCAGGATTTAAAACCAAATCTCCCCTCTGGCAAAGCCCTGGCTATTACTAACATGTTCCTCACTACATGAAACAGATGTAGATGTAAGGTCAATCAATATTAGAAGGAAAAATACCAAACTGTTTACAGTGGCTAAACAGTTTTAAAAGTGAAACATTTTACTTTTAACTACAGCTATTGGTTCTCATGGCTAAATAAAGGGACAATAAAGCATTTAACACATTAATTAAATACAATTATTTTAGAAATTGGAAGCTCTTGGTGGAATTAAAAAACATCATTCCAGATTAATCAGACAGACTCTTTGTACCCCCCAAATAGATTATTTCTATCTCATAATTTCACAAAAGTTTATGGCTGAGTTTGAATAACTGTGGCCATATCCAAGCTGTCAGTTTTGTAAACCACAAAAACTAAGAATGCTTTCTGTGTTTTTGCAGTTTTTGACGGTTTCATACATGTGATTTTCAGTTCTTGATGGTTTCATACATGTGCAGATGAATTTTAGTCACTCACCTCTCCAGCGCCCTCTCTCATCTCCCTCCCTCTCCAGTGAAACACACCTCCCCAAGTCCCCTTTCTTCTTGTATATCTTTTTTTCCCATGTGCAGCCCACTTAGTTGTGGTTGTTCATATGAAAATGGATGGGCGATTATTTACTAGAAGTGAGTGCAGTTCAGTGGAGGAGCACTTGCCTAGCATGCACAAGGCATTGGGTTCAATCCTCAGTGTTGTTAAACAAACAGATAATTGAAACATATCAAGGAAAATTATTAATACACTATACCTCAAAGTTAAATTTAAATCTATATGCTCACAAAATAGTGGTTTTGTTCATGTCTATAGCTGCTTTTGGACTATAATGATCAACTGGTCAATGAAGGATATGTGGCAGAAGTTGTATGACCTACAGAGTCTAAAACGCTCTTTGCAGAAACAGTTTTCACTCTGTGGTTTATGGAAATCAAGGAGATAATAAAACTAAAGGCTGCATCCGTTTAATGCCTTGTGGTCTTTGATGACTGTAAAAGATAGTAGTTGCTGAGTGTCTATTTACTGAAGGCTGTGCATCATTTTATTCTCTTAGTTTCAAACCTGAAGCTGAAATGGTAGAGAGTTTATGATTGAAAAGAAAAATGAGTGTGCTTTTTTAAAAAAGAGGGTTACATCCTTGGACATGAATTTATTTTTGTTGTACAATGGGAGTTTGATAGCCATGGAATCTACATTTTTGCAGAGATTAGCCTATGAATAGAAATGTTTCAAAATTCAGGAAAAGAAGACATTTGGTCATAAATCTATTAGGGGAATGTCTAGCAAGGTCTCAGTCTATAAACAGCAACTTCCCTTATTCTCAGCTCCTAGGCCACTCCTAGGGAGATATGCTTATTACAAATCTCATTAGCACACCAGTTGGTGTCATATCAACTTAGCCAAAAATCCAGGTCAAATTCAACGGCTTCCAACAATGATTGCTCACTCCTCCTCCTCCCTTCCTCCATGTGCTTCTCTTCTCCAGTCAGGTTGCCATCACCTCTGGATCACCCATGCCCATCCAACCACAAGTTCCCCAACAGGGTGTAAAATCCCCAGGTTTCCTTCCACAGCTTCACTGAATTCCCTCACTCCTTCCCTCCCTCTGTCTCTTTCCCTGCTTGCTCCTCCCCTCCCTGCAAGTGAATTACAACATTTGCTTTAGACACAAGCAATTTAAATTTATTCTGTTCTGGGGTTTTGAAAAGAGGTTGCAGAAGTAGTTGAGTTAAGGGAATCCATGCTCTGAAAACTGATATGCAGTAGCCTAGAGGAGATCCACTGTGCTGGCTTTCTCATAAGTTGATTGAGTGGGTAGGTAAAAAAGGAGAGGGGAAGAGAGAGAAAGTAAGAGTAAGATGGAAGGAAGAAGGGAGGGAGGGAGGGAGGGAGGGAGAAAAAGGAGAATTGTAAATCTCAACTTGAATTCCATTCTGTGATATTTTATGAAATCAATCCAATCATCTAATCCATAATAGCTGTGCAAAAATTGTGTGTGTGTGTGTGTTAAAGACTGAAATGGGGTTTAATGCATCAAAATGTCAGGTTTTTTTGAGGTTGGAGTGTCCTTACTGCTCCAAGTTGTCTTTTACAATATAGCTCCTCCTATGTTCAGCGCATGGTCTGTTGGACAACTCTCCACTCACTCCTCTCTCTCCAAACCTGAGCATCTCATCTCCCAACATCTCACTCTTAATTACCTTGCTTCCCATTTCACTAAGAAAACAAATTAGTTAGAAGAGAACTTTTCTCTATCTCCCCTTTGTGGACCTATCTAGGGCATCCTCAGTCTTAGGTCCTGCACCCTGTACCATTACCTATCCCTGAGCCATAGATCACCTCCAAAAGGAAAGGTGTCAAACAAGACAAGTCTGTACTACTTCCTGTCACGGGTCAGGGGTTGCCTGGGTTTGGCTGGGTAATCCTCATACTGACTTTCTTTTGCAGAGGCAGTCAGACATTGTGCTTTGAACTACCTAGGAGTCTTGACAGCTTCGGGTCCAGAGTAGTGGGGGCTCCTCTCCTTGTGATCTCTGCAATATGCTATTTGTAGTACAGAAAGACTTTTTACTAGACTCCAAAGTGGGGAGAAAGGGGGTAGGGAGAGAGTGTGGGAAAGAGAGAAACACTGCTGGCTAGGTCTTTGTTCCTCTTGATAGGAAATCCCTCGGAATGTGTGTGCTGCTCAAAACTTCATATTCCTCTAGGAACTTGGAAAACGTTGTACCTTCAAAGTCCCTTGGGTTCACAGCCAGTTCTCATCACTTCCAGCACTGTCACCTTGGTCTTTGCTTGACCTCCCTCCTTAACAGCATCCCGCATTTGTCTCCATGTTTGCTCATTTGCCCTTCATCCTCTGTTTGCCACACCGCTCTAAAAGGTTAACACCTGCTTCCAGTCATCTGCAAAACATGTAGTGACGCTGGATCCCACTCACAACACAGACCAGCATTCCAAGGAGGCCGGATATGCCTTGGGCTCCCTCTCTGACTTCATCTTCTATTTTCCTTAGACTCCTCCTTTGGCTATTGTGTGACTGTTCCACAATGTCTCCATGCTGGAATGTTTGTAGAAGGTGCTTCTCTCTGTCTTGGATGCTTCTCCTTTTAATGTCTATGTAGGCAGCGTCTTCATTTCACAAATATTGACTCAAAGGTTAAATTTTTATTGAAAATTTCCACCTCCTCCCCTCCTCCTACTTCCCTCCCCCTNTATAAAGACACACAATCAGCTTCTCCCAACAAAAATATTTACAATCTCCAAAGAGCAGTCAGAAAAAAAGAAATTAAGTAAAGTAAACAGAAACAAAATGAAAACCTCGAATTTCCATCTTCAGACTAATTAAGTTATTTATTGTTATATTTATTTTCTGTTTGCAGATTGCTAAAAATATATTTAATTCTAACTTCCTTTTCTACTCCTTTTTACCTTTGCTAACATTGTTAACAATTATTTGCAGATTTCAAGTGCACATTGATAGTCTTCCTTTGTCGATATAGTTATCTATGAAATATGTGATTCCCAAATTCTATTACATTTCTCTAAAATAAACAAATACTTTCTAAGATAGTAAAAAAAAAGAAAGAAAAAACCCCACAGAATCTGGAAACTTATTCTTATGTAGATGAAATTGGTTTTAATGTCATCAAATTTCTAAGCTGTAATTGGATTTGCATTTCCAAGTTTGTTCAAATAAAGCAGACGTACTTCTTGTGAAGTCTCCTCACAAAAAAGAGTTAAATTTTGAGGGTGCCTGTCTAAGCCACTATATTTTTATGGTCACATTTCCACCCCCACATCCCTGATCTCCTTTACTATATATAGACTGAATTTTCTTTCTCTATAAAACTAACCTACTAACTTCTAAAACAACTTGGAACAGGTGCATGTTTCTGCATCTAGAGAACTTCATCTCCAGAAGAGTAAAATTCATTTGTTTAGACCACCATTACACTCCAAGAAGTGCTCTTGATCTATATGGTATCAGGAAAACCACGTTGCTTCAGAAAGCTAAGGCATAATGGATACCAAGAATTTGAGAAAAGCCTAGAGTGTACAATGAGTTGCAAGTGCAAGCCTAAGCCACAGAAACACAAACCACTCAACTCTACTTCCTCATGTTTCACCATCAAATAGTTCCCACTGACATGCATCTCCTCCTCATGCCTCAGATTACAGCCACACCTCACGCATGAGCAATGTTTAGAAGATAAAAATAACTATTTGCAAAGCATGAATTTGGGTACATTGGTAACAATTGCTTGCAATTACTAGTCATATATCTACGCTTGTGAATGTTGAGTAGGAAACTAATGGTGGTCTAAAATCAAGAGGGTCTGGGTCTTGTCTTGCATAGAGTTTCTATTTTTGTGATAAAGCAATATGACCAAAAAGCAGGGTGCGGAGGAAAGGGTTTATTCAGCTTACACTCTCACACTGTTGTCCATCACTGAAGGAAGTCGAGACAGGAACTCAAACAGGATTCTGGAGGCTAATGCAGAGGCCATGGAGGGGCGCTGCTTACTGGCTTGCTTCCCCTGGCTTGCTCAACCTGCTTTCTTGTAGAACCTAGGACCAGCAGCCCAGGGGTGGCACCACGTACAGTGAGCTGGGCCCTCCCCCATCAATCACTATTTGAGAAAATGCCTTGCAGCTGGATCTCACGGAGACATTTCCTCAAATGAGGCCCCTTCCTCTGTGATGACTCTAGCTTGTGTCAAAATTGACACACAAACCCAGCCAGTACAGATCTGAATTCAAATTTGGGTCCTACTACTAAAGCTATGCATCTGTTCTCTTGGTCTCATCACTTTGGCCAATTATCCACCTCTGAACTGATTGCTGCCCACTGCAAGCAGAAGCTTCTCTGACCTAGGCTGAGAGCAACACCAGTCTATGAGTAGAAACATAAATATTTGCAAGGCAATTTGGCAACATGACCATTTAGGAAAATAAAAATAGCAACCTCAACACAAGAGATTGTGGCCTCCCCAGCCATGAGCATGTAGACCATGGTTACAGTATCAGGCATGAAATTACCTCATGTGGAACAAGTCTCGAATCCAACCAAAAAAAGAGCACTATAACACATCTTCCCAGGAAGGGTGGTATTGTGGCATGCTGCATACCATGTTGGGTAAGATCACTGAGATCTTTTCTCCTACAGCAGTTAGCACAGCATATTCTCACACTGTGAACATATAGGCACTACTAACTGGATTTACTGGTTTAAAAAAATAGTTACATTAAATTGAGAGGGGACACACTGCAAGGGATGTGATAGAGTTCAAGGAGGGAACTAGGGATGGATATGATTGTATTTCATTGCATTCATCTATGAAATTCCCAAGAATAGAAAACAATTGCAGTTTTACAAACTATGCACCTGAGTAGAGAGGTTGTTGCAATTTGGAAGACCTGTTTGTTCTGGCTTCTGTTTGAAGGGTGGACAAACAGCAGTGCATGCAGGCCTGGCAGCCCTTGTCCCAAAACCTCTAATTTTCCCCTCACTTGGATTTCCCTGAAGCAAAGAGAGCTCTGTGCATAAGATGTAGCCAGCTCTCT
>LOJH01022035.1:1089-17944 GCA_001685095.1 Ellobius talpinus
ACAGGCTCCAAAGCTACAGAGAAACCTTGTCTCGAAAAACAAAAAACAAAACAAAACAAAAATCAAAAAACTTGAAAGCAAGTATTAGTTTAACACTGTTTAACTTCTAGATTCCTCAATCTTAAATTATAACAATTTGAGGCTGATGAAAATGTTCCGATATCTGACAGTGGTAATGATCATGTAACATGTGAATCTACTAACAACAATTTGAACTGCACACTTTAAAATGGCTAAAATACGAAGTTCTATTTTAGGTAAATTAATATCTTTGGTTTAGTTTAATAGCAACCAACAAGAGAACAAACCCTGGAAATAGATTAGTCTCAATTCCCAGGAACACATTAGTCAAAAAGTAAAAATGATTTCTGAGGCATAACAAGGCTTCTTCCACTCTAGCCACATGTCTTTCGAGGTTGCCCACAAACCTTATGACATCATGTATGGCAAGGCACTTTAATGTCAGAACTACAGATGTCAAACTAGTTCTCTTAATCTCTGGGATCACATGATCAGGCATACACTGGTTCCAAAAATCTTTACTATAAATCCGAAAGCATTTTCCTGAGGCAGTCCTGCCAGCTCGGCCACTTCGCTGTAATGCTTCACTTCTACAAAAGAAAACAAAAACAGTCCCCAAATGTTTTGTGGGTTTGCCAAGTAATTTACTTCCGATATTCAACAGAAATACTCTAATCAGCTAATTGTTCTTTGAATTTAAAAGCTTGATAAAGAGACTTACTTTGAAATAGGAACCACCTCCAGGATGTCCAACCCTAATCTGGGGTTGTGATTCAACTGCTTCACAAAGCCTCCATCCACTACATATCTAAGAGATTGAAAGCAAGTTAAATATCTAGAAAATAAGGGGAGATGTGTTAATTTTTAATTTATATGTATAGGTGTTTTCCCATGTGAATTACTATGTACCACATGCATGTCTGTTGCCCACAAAGGCAAGAAGAGGGCCACCAGTAGATCTCCTGGAAATGGAGTTACAGACAGTTGGGAGCCACCAAATAGGTGCTGGGAACCACACCTAAGCCCTCTGGAAGTGTAGCCAGTGCTCTTCACCACTAGGCTATCTCTCCAGCCCCAAAACTTGTCCATTTTAACCACTTCAGGGTCTCCTTTTCTATCGCATTTACTGCACTATTTGTTAAATATAAAAATTGGGATTCAACTTGGTGAGATGATTTGTGGATAGTAAAGGCACATGCCAACAATCCTGATGACCTGAGTTCAATCTTTGGAACCAGGATGTTACAAGGCAAGAACCAACACACACAAGCGTGCACACATATACACACGCACGCGCACACACACACACACAGTGTGTTAAATAATATAAATGAATGTTAAAAAAAGAAAGAAAACAAAAAGGAAGTTGAAAGTCAAGAAATGGAATCATCATCATACATAGTTGATGACAAAATAAAGTCCTCACAAACTAATGGTGGTAAAGCCAATGAGGGAAACATTTTGGCATTTCTTCAAAAGGCTAAAATAGAATTACCATGTGATCTAGCAATTCCATTGCTAAGTACAGATACAAAATTACCAAAAAAATACAAACATTTGTAGATGACTATTCATACCTGAAGTAATAACAAAAACCAAGAAAGTAAAAATTCGCCAAATTGTTCATTAAAACCTTACAGACTGGAGACTAGAGAGATAGCTCAGCAGTTTCTCTTATAGATAAACTCACACGGTGGCTCATAACCACCTGTAACTCTAGTCCAAGAGGAGCCATCTGGCCTCCACAGACACTGCATGCATCTGATGTACAGACATAAATACAGGCAAAACACCCATACACATAAAAAAAATCATTTTAAAAAGCCCTAACAGATTCAGAGCCAGCAAGATGGCTCAGTGGGTAAAGAACCCGCTTAATAGACATGGGGTTTTATTTTGAGTGAACAATATTTGGGAACTAGATAGAGGTAGTACTTAAATAAAACTGTAAATGTATGAAATTTAATTTTTTTCCGTTTTTAAATTTATTAAAACAGGGTTCACACTGAGCTCTGAACTGTTGTAATGGATTCAAAATCTAATTCTTTAGCATCCCGTTTTAAGCCACTGTATAACAAGTTGGGTAAAAAGTGAGGAATAGCACCAAGTCTATCATTTTACTAAACAACGGGAAATATACAATTACAAAAGTCAATGTACTCTACTGCTCTAACCCTTTAGAGAAATCGCTATTTTTTATTTTAAAGTTTAAGTATCTATTTGTATTTTATTTTTGATACAAGGTTTTACTATATGGCCAAAGCTGACTCTGTAGTCACTACGCGTACCTTAAGATGGCCTCAAACTCAAGATCTCCTGGCCTCTGTTTCCTGAGTGCTGGAGTTACAGATACACTACAATCCAACATACCTGGATAAGAAATCATTATTTTTATTTTTATTTACTTTTTTAAAATTTGTTTTTCGAGACAGGGTTTCTCTATGTAGCCTTGGCTGTCCCAGAACTCAATCTGTAGACTAGGCTGGCCTGGAACTCACAGAGATCCATCTGCCTCTGCCTCCTGAGTGTTATTTATTTTTTAAAATTCTTTTTATGTATATAGATGTTTTGCCTCTTTGTATATATGTGCACCATATGAAGGCACTGTCCACAGAAGCCAGAAGATGGCATCAGAACCTCTGGAACTGGAGGTCCACACAGTTTTGAGTAGCCATGTGGATGCTGGGAACCAAAACCAGGTCTCCTGCAAGTACAACAAGTATTCTTTTAAATCTCTGTCTCTTTCTGCATGTACACATGTGTTCATGCCTCCCTCCTTCTCTCTCTCCCTCTCTCTCTCTCTCCCTCTCTCTCTCTCTATGTATGTGTACATACATGTTTTACCTGCAGGCATGTCTGTACACCACATATGTGCCTGAGGCCTGCAGAGGCCAGAAAGGGGCACTGTATTCCATGGAACTGGAGTCACAGGCAGTTGTGAGTTGCCATGTGGGAGTTAGGAACTGAACCTGCATGCTCTGGAAGAACACCATGCTTAATTGCTGAGCTAACTATCCAGCCCATAATCATTATTTGTTTTTTTAAGTAGAAGAAATGTAATTTCTCTTTACTCATTCACCCAGAAGAAATATAATTGAGTCTTAGAGACTGTGGCCTAGCCATTGTGTGGCAGGCAGTATGACTTAGTTCATCTTAGGCAGTAAGATATAAAATAGATAAAGTATCAGAAAGGGATATAGCTTAGAAGCCTGAAGAATTTCACATTAGCTATGACTATGGAATTGAACTTTCCAGGTGATTCTCTACTAATTTTACTCAAAATCTGACTGTTATTGATTACATCCAAAAGCAATAGGAACTTGCACCATAATTCAATTTCATAAGGAAGTGAAAGAAACACTCCCTCCAGATAAAACTACCAAATTGGGCTGGGGACAGAAAGGTGTATCAAACCATGAAAGGTTTGATAATGACAGCTAGAAAAGCAGCTGGCTAAAACCTATGAAGCACTATAAATAATCTTGTATTTAGGAAGAAAAGGCTTCAAGTTAACAAATAATTAATTAAAAAGATTACATAATTCAGAGTGTATTTCCTACTCCATCTCTCACTCAAAGCAATCAGTAATTATAAAATATGAAAGGTGAGCTAGGTGTGGTGGCACATACCTTTAATCACAGCACCTGGGAGGCAAAGGCAGGCAGATCTCGAGTTTGAAGTCAGCCTGATCTACATAGTGAGTTCCAAGGGCAGCCAGGTCTACACAGTGATATTCTTTAAGGAAAAACAAAATCAAATCAAGAAAGGTGAATAAGTTAAGAACATTAAAAAGAGGTTGAAGAGATGGCTTAGCAGCAGTTAAGAGCAGTGGCTGTACAATCATGGGCATTCTAATCCTAGCACCCATGTAGCAAGCCAGGCACTGTCCTTGCATGCCTGTAACCCTAGCAGAGCAGGGAAAGACAGAATTGATGGGGCTTGCTACCTGCCAGCCTAGATGAAAAACAGGATCTCTAGGTTCAGTGAAAAACCCTGCCTCAAAAGGAATACAGTGGAGAATGAGAGAGGAGGACACCCAATGCCCTTCAGACCTCTGTGTATATGTACATACAAATAAAATTTAAAAAAAGAAAAAGTCGAGTGGTGGTAACCTTTAATTCTAGCACTCAGGAGGCAGAGGTAGGCGAATCTCTGTGAGTTCATGGCCAGCCTGTTCTACAGAGCTAGTTCCAGAACAGGCTCCAAAGCTACAGAGAAAACAAACAAACAAAGACAAAATAAAAGAAAAAAAGTAAGAAAATAAAACACTAAGAAATAGGTGAGAAAGGAATTAGTAAAAAAACACAGGTTTGCAAACTCTGTAATGATTTATGTTAACTAAATGGTTTCCTTTACTTTTAGAGAATTTTCAAAGTTTTAAACCTGGGCCAGCAAGACAGCTCAGTGGGAAAAGGCACTCGTATGTAAGTCTGGCCACTTGAATGCAATCTCCAATACCTAAATGGTAGAAGGCAAGAACCAATTCCCTCAAATTGTCCTGACCTCCACAAGCAAACATATGCACAAAGTTTTTTAAAAAAAGTTGTACCTGATGCCATCTATTGTCAAAGATGTTGCAGAAATATTGGTGGATATGACACACTTTCTAATTCCAGGTGGAGGTGGCAAAAATATTCTCCTCTGTTGATCTAAAATATACAGAGAAAAAAATGCTAGTTTAAGACATGCTCTTGTCAACACCAATCTTTAAAAGAAATCATTTCTTTTCATTAGAAGTTGTATTTTTATCACCTCTTCTTTCTTTTTCTTTACAATGTAGTCCTGGCTATCCTGCTATCCTGGCACCCTCTTCATAAACCAGGCTCACCTCCAATTAAGAGATTTGCTTGCCTCTGCCCTGAGTGCTGGAATTAAAGGTGTGTTCCACTACGTCTAGCTTATCACCTCTTAAATAAACTAGAATATAAGCTGAAATAATAAAAACTATTTCTTAATGTTTCACTCTTAAGATTTTTAAATCCAGACTGGAAAGATGTCTCAGAGCTTAAAGGAACTTGCTGCTCATCCTATGGATCCAAGTTTGAATCCCAGCACCACATCTGTTGGCTCACAACAACCTTTAACTGCAGTTCCAGAGGATCTGAAGCCTTCCTGCCTCCAAAGGTATCTGATCACGTGCACAGACCCACCTACCTACATACAATTAAACATAAATCTTTACAAACAGATTTTCTTAAAATATGGAATTATATACTGCTACTATTACAAAAAGATTACTTAAAGCTATATCCTTTACCTAGGTTATAGCTCCATGTAAAGACATGTATAAAAGTATGAATTTACTTATTAAAAACCAAGGACATTCATACATACATATTCAAACTTCTTGAAGCTAATCCAAAGATTCCAAACTAAGGATCTCTGTCATCCTTAAAGATTGATCAGCTAGCAGGGCAATGGGTACCTTTAATCCCAGCACTCGGGAGGCAGAGTCAGGTGGATCTCTGAGTCTGAAATCAGCCTTGTCTACAGGGCAAGTTCCAGGACAGTCAAGGCTACACAGAGAAACCCTGTCTCAGAAAAAGAAAAAATATTGATCAGTTAAACAGTTTTTACTTTTGGGATATGTCTGCCTACCTAATGTCTACTTCTCCAAAGAAGTAAGGCCACACTCATTACTAGTAGGGGTGGGGTAGCAATGCATACTGTACCTCCGTGCTTGTGTCTCTGGTCTTAGAGTATAACACCAGTAATAAATATTTTCCCCTAAAAGAGCTGCATGGATGGATCATCTATGTCAATGACATCCAAAACCAAGAACATGAGCACAACTACGGGGACAAGAAGAAAATTTTGTTTGTTTTTTGAGACAGAGTTTCTTTGTATAGCCCTGGCTATCCTTGAACTTGCTTTGAAGACCAGGCTGGCCTTGGACTCAGAGATCTGCCTAGTCACTTCACTGCCGAGTGCTGAGATTAAAGTCGTACACAAGGACCACATGCCAAGAAGAAAAAAATCTTAATTTGCATGTATGTTTTCCATATTCCTTTCAACTTTTTATGTTTATTATTTTAAATAAGTTGTGTAATAGTTTCATTAAGACACAGCAATTATGATTGCGTTCAATCCCCAACTTTCCTAATCATGGAATAGTCAGACACACCTTAGCCCTTAGTAACCCAGCACCTCAACAACTGCCAATCAACAAGGAAAGAATAGGATGACTGTGGAATGCAATATTTCCAAGTTCAAACAATGCCCACCCTGAGAAGTCATCTGATGCAGCAAAGAAATGCCTTGAGCATTCTTTTTTCTTCTTTACTAGTTTTTTTTAAATAATCAACCCAAATTTTCACTCCCTACCCTGCCTTGAGCATTATTAACAACACATGAAAATCAACCTCCTGACATGAGAAAATCTTAAATAATTACAAAAATACATCTAAAAATATGATCAGACTAGAAAGAAAGTACAAACATCTGAAGGACAGAGACTATTATGCAACATGAGAATGACTTGTGCTAAAGAAATAAGACGCCAACAACAGGGGCAGAAACTGCATTCAAAGACAAAATTCAAGAGAGTTTCCTTGAAATGAAGCACTGAATCTGAAGAGAGTACATCGGGGTGCTTATCATGCTTGTGATTACGTAAATAGACAAACTGCCAAAATTCAATGAATCATAGCTTTAAAATAATATTACATGTCTTATTTATTTATCATATGTAAATTATATCTCAAAAAGTTATTTTTAGGGACTGGAGAGATAGCTCAGCAGTTAAGAGCACTGGCTGCTCTTCCAAGGAACCTGAGTTCATTTCCCAGCACCCACATGGCAGTTCACCACTGTCTGTAACTCCAGGATCCAACACCCTCACACATACATACAGGCAAAACACCAACAAAATAAAAGCAAAATAAGAATGATAAATGAAGCAGGGATAACTGAGATAGCACATTAATCAGTACTGCAGCGATTCCACCTGAATGCCTCTTTGTACTATTACAAGCTAATATAATTATGTTCATAGTGGATCATAAGAACTTACACATGATAGTACTCAAAAGAAAAAACAAACTAAAACCTCCAATGAGTTACATACACACTCATACAACTTCATCATGTAGATAGATAGAAAAAATTGCATAGACTCAGAAATAATGCTGAACACAGCTTGTAGTCATAGTGAAACCAGAAGTATACTCTCAAAGGGTATATTTACCACTGAAGCTCGATGGCAAATTAAATCAGGGAAAATGAATTAGTAGACCACAGGGACAACTCAAAACACACACACACACATACAACTGTAGCAATAGTTAAAAAAGAAAGAAATGATCAGCTAAAAGAACAGGGGCTGGAGAAATGGCTCAGCGGTTAGGAGCATTGGTAACTCTTCCAAAGAACCTGGGTTCAATTCTCAGCACCCACATGGCAGCTCACACCTGTCTATAACTTCAGTTTTAGGGAACCTGAAACCAATGGCAAAACCCCAATGCACATAAAAATTAAATATTTTTAAAAAGTGCCACTATTAAAAAAAAAGATCACCTCTACAAGTTGCCATTTACTTGGATTGAAAGATCTAGGTCGATAAATGCACAAGTCAGAAAGCTGACTTAGAAACCCAAGAGGCTTACAGCTCAGGAGCAAGAGAGAAGTAGAAAAGGCTCTCAAGCATCAGTCACGAAAGCACAAAGTAAGTCTGACACGTCTCCCAAACAGAAACGGTTAAGAAAACGGCAAGTTAAAACTGAAACCTTAAGAAGCAGTCTCATTTCAGTGAGGGAAACAAAGCTGGGGAAGAAGAGCTAGCAGCAGCCTCAGAAAAAGAGTAGTCACAGGGGTTAGACATACATTACCACACTTGGCTTTTTACCATGGTTTCTAAATTTTTTAGTTACAAAGTTAATTATGAAAGTCCAGAAAACAATGAGAACCTTAATAATTGCTCTTAAGCAATGGTGGAGCACACCTTTAATCCCAGCGTTCGGGAGGTAGAGGCAGGTGGATCTATGTGAGTTCAAGACCAGCCTGGTCTACAGAGTGAGTACTAGGACAGCCAGAGCTGTTGAACAGAGAAATGCTGTCCGGGGGTGGTGGGAGGATGATTGCCTTTAAACTGGGTGTTGGTGCACACCTCTAATGGCAGCACTCAGGAGGCAGAAGGGGGCAGGCAGATCTATAAATTCAAGGCCAGCCTGGTTTACAAAAGGAGTTTGAGACAGAGAAACCTTGTCTCAAAAAAAAACACGAAACAAAGCAAAACCAAAAACAAGTTGTTGAGTTTGTATATTACACCTAACGGTCCACAATCAGACAGAACCTTGTAACATCTAAGTTGGTCTACAGAAGTTGAATTAATTTTGGTACCTGTCCTTGAGACTTGGTCTTGGCTTAAGTTGGGAGTTTCCAGACAAGTCTGGGTCTATAGAGCAAGTCCCAGGATAGCCAGGGCTACACAGAGAAACCTTGTTTCAAACTCCCCTCCCCTCAAAAAATGAAAAGAAAAATAATTGCCTTTATGATGTAAAACAGAGATCACTATTTAATATATGATCAAGAGTCTACTATCACAAAATATTTCCAAAATAACACCTGGTCTATGGTTAACTACTAATGTAATTTTTAGCTTTTTAAAAATAATTGTTTCTCATGGGATACTTTGATGACCTTGAGATGCCAAGGATTTCATAAGCAAACCCAAAAGGGGAAATAGATAAATGTGGCTATTAAAATAAGAACTCTTGCTGCACAAGCATGTGGACCTGAGTTCAAATCCTCAGAACTCACATTAAGAAGCCAGGCATGGTCACATGTGCTTGTAATCACAGCATTGAGGGGTGGAGACAAATGGACCTCCAGAGCTTGCCAGCCAGCCTACCCAAAAGGTTGCACTTCAAATTCAGTGAGAGACCTCTCTCCGGGTAATGAGGCAAGAATAAAATGTCAGTTGCAGAGCAAAGCAATCATAAAACATGATATCATCGACATAAAAAAGTAGGTAGAATAAAACAGAAATACTTGAAGTGAATCAGGTACTGCTGAAGTTAGAGTTCTTAATTTAAACATTCTTTAAACCATATAGATGTACTTTAGGTCAAATCTGTTTGGATGGTTGATGTATTTCATTCAAAAATATATAATAACTGAATTCTGTAGCAGCAAGATTTGCTGGAGGAGGGACTTTAAAAAATTGTTTCTATTTTTTTATGTGTATGGATGTTTTGCCTACATATATGTTTGTGTACCTCATGTGTGTGGTGCACAAGGAGGCCAGAAGCAGGCTTCAATCCTCTAGAACTGAAGCTACATATGGTTGTGAGCCACCATATGGTGCCAGGTACTTAACCAGGGTCCTCTGGAAAAGCCATCAGTGCTCTTAACTGCTGGGCCATCTTTCTTCAGCCACAGCACCCCTTTAAGTTTTATAAGTTAACTCCAATAATAAAAGAAGTTTCACAGAAAAATTCTAGGTCTCATTCAACAATATTTATTATAGCCAAATACCCAAATAAAGTTTGCATGTCCTCTTTGAACATACACACACACACACCAAATACATGACCATTCTTGAAAAGCGGCCAATATATGGCTACTTAATAGGGAATAAAAATCCACTCTGTTTACTGTAAGACATACCAGGACACCTAAGATTTCTATCAATTTTGCAGCAATGGCAGGCTAAGAATTGAGAGACTATAGTCCTTATTTGAAAGAATGCCCAAAAGGAACTTTGTTCTGTTGGGAGACCACAAAATTCACTCTTAAAATACTGAGGAGATCCAAGGTTCTTGAAGGCTACCATGAAAGGACTTTAAACAAAATCGGTTCTCTCAAGGGATGATGGTTCTCTTAACATTTTACTTCAAGATTTGGGTTAAGACCTGGAAGTTATAAAACTGAGATCAGTTTGTGAAATTTTTTGACCCAAATTCTAAAGATCTATATATGTTTTGTATATATACAGTAATTAACGAAAAACATTTTAAAAGGGGGCTGGAGAGATAGTTCAGTGGTCAAGAGCTCTTTCAGGGGACCAGAGTCTGGCACTCAGTACCCCTATCAAGCAACACACTTCTGCCTGTAAATATAGCGCTAGGTATGCAATGCCCTCTTCTGGCCCAGCTGGCTCCCACAAGCATGTACTCATACACTGACACACATAGAAATACATAAATAAAAAAACTAAATCGTTTTTAAAAAGTCTTTAAAAGCCTATCATATTTTCTTTCCTAGTAAGGAATTACCTGTTGTCATAGACCCATAACACGGCAATATCAATAAGCCATCTAGCGTGGTGTCCTGAACATCATAATCGTAATCGACAGACTCAGCCATCTGAAAAAGCAGTTCACAACTCTTCTCTATTTCAAACTGACCTGGAATGAGAAGGAAGAACTTCAGGAACTGAACCGCAATTTTTTTTGGAGCCTGTCCTGGAACTACTAGCTCTTGTAGACCAGGTTGGTCTCGAACTCACAGAGATCCGCCTGCCTCTGCCTCCATAGTGCTGGGATTAAAGGAATGCACCACCACCACACGGCCTGAACTGCAAATTTTAAAGATCTTTTTAAAGTCCAGTTTAAAATTAGATTAAGGTTATGCTATATCACTTTTTTTAATCATGTAAGGTATGTCCAACCTCAACAACAAAATTCAAGCAGAAGTATGTTTCTGATTTCTAAAGAAGCAAAAGTGTTAATCATCTTCAAGCCTTCATGCTGTTAATACAGAGTTTCAGGAAGACTGAAATACACACAGGAGAAACTAGTCCAGGAAATTACTGAATTCAGGTACATTGCAAAAACTTGAACTTAACTTTCAAACAGTGAAGATACAGTTTTAAAAGTCTCACTTCAGACATTAGTACAGGCAGAGTAAGCCATTAGCAATGAAATAACTTATTTCTGTTAGGATGCAGCTAGTTAAAAAGTTAAACTACTCTTGGTAACTGCTCTATTTTTGACACCCCAAATCTGTTACAAGCTTGTCGTAATACATGGAATCTATATCGTATCTACACTGTGTTATCTCACCATTTCAAGGAATGACAGTTGAGATGTCTGAATAAAAGAATTAATTATTCAGAACCAGGATTACTTAGTCAAATTAGAGCTCTGTCTATAGTAAACCTCCCTCCCCCACCCCCCCAAAAAACACACATTCCAGAGCTAATTTCTATGAAAGGGTGGTGTAGTTCATATGTTTTATTGGTGAGCCTAGCGTTCTCTCTACCTATTATCTAGCTGAGAATCATAAACAAGTAAGGCAACAGCTGAGAACAAAGTCCAAATATCCTAGGAGAAGGGGCAGTCTGTCCACTCCAGTGTCATATTTCCTGCTTCCAAAAGAAAGACATTAACCAGGTGCAGTGATGTATGCCTGCTCTCCCAGAATGGTCTGGGCAATATATCAAGAAAGACCTCGTCTCAAAAACCACAAAATCATTTCATTTACTTACTTATTTATTGAAGAATTGAGGGGTTTTTGTTTGTTGTTGTCCCTCTTTGTTTTTGAACGGGGGCTTATCATATAGCTCAAAGCTAGTCTTGTATGTAGTCTGATCTACCTTTGAACTTGCAGCAATCATTCTGCCTCCGTCTCCAGAGTCCTGAGGTTAGTACCATGCACCACTACTCCTGGCTTAAAAACTATAGATATTATTAAACATATTAGAGAATGCTCACCAGTCAGAAAAACTAAAATGTCTCCAGCCATTTCATTCAAATGAATATCCATGGTCACTTTCACAATCTAAAGAAAAAAAGCAAAAATACAATAATCATATGTTGGTATAAAATACTCATTCACTACCATATCTTCTTGTTCCACAAAACAAAACAAAAATTTGGCTCCCCCAAAGTCCTAGCATTCATGAAGGCAAGATCCTCTAGATCTAGAGCTTGCCACACAAGCTTGATGACCTTAGTTTAATCTCTACAACCCACACAAGCTTGATGACCTTAGTTTAATCTCTACAACCCACACAAAGGTAGATGGAGACAACAACCTCACAGAGTTGTCATCTGACCACCATATGCATGCCATGGCATATGTGAACCCCCTGCAAGACATCATACACACCTGATAATAAATGAAATTTGTAAAAATAAGATAAATTGCCCAAGTAAAATCACATACACAAAAGACACAAAAAGATTGCTAAGTAATACCGCTTGAATATATGCAGTATTTTCTCTGTCTCGTGGGCCAATCAAATTGCAGAATTTCTCTCTGACTGGATAGAGCCTTCCAGGTATATCAAATATGGGGCAGTTTCCAAAGAATGCAGAGAGTTTGGCTAGCTCCATAGTTGCTGACATCACCACCACCTTTAAATGTTCTTTCCTGTTAGGAGACTTATCCTGAAACAGCTTCTTCAGTAAACCAAATAAGATATCCTGAAAGAAAAATCTAGTAAGTCACAAATGCTAGCATTTTATTATTTTACTTATTTGTTCATTTCTATTTATTTATTTTTGAAACCGGGTCTCACTGTGAAGCTCTGGTTGGCTTAGAACTCACTAAGTAAAACAGGAACCTGCCTGCCTCTGTCTCCCGAGTATAAGAAATATTAATGCTTTGAGACAGAGTTTCAAGTAGCCCAGGGCTGGTGTAGAACTAGATATATAGTCTGGGATGACCCTGAATTTCAAATCCTCCTACTTCCACTTCAAGAGTGCTGGGATTTTCATGCAGTGTTGAAGATCAACCCAGGGCTTTGTACATACTAGGCAGACACTCTACCAACTGAGCTAAATCCCTAGCCCAGCTAACCTATTTTATGTTATTTTATTTTATTTTTGTTTGTTGAAAAAGGTCTCACTATGTAGCATGGGGTGGTCTGGAACTCCTCTGTAGACTAGGCTGGCCTCAAACTCTTAAGAAATCTGCTTACCTCTGCCTCCTGAGTGCTAGGATTAAAGTCATCTACCATCATGCCCAATCACAACCTATTTAAAATAGATTGCTATTATAACCAAAGAATTTCTATTTCAATAGAATAAAGCGTAAGAGGTGGCAATTCTTGATACAGTAAAAAGTTATCCCAAACAAACGACCTATTTTTTGTTTTTGTTTTTTCGTTTTTCGAGAAAGGGTTTCTCTGTGTAGCTTTGCAGTCTGTCCTAGAACTCGCTCTGTACACCAGGCTGGTCTTGAACTCAGAGATTCGCCTGCCTCTGCCTCCCGTCCAAGTGCTGGGATTAAAGGTGTGAACCATCACCACCCTACAAACTTCTTATCATATATATAAAAAAAATTGAAATACTCACTGTAGTTAAAGTTCTTTCATGGGCTTCATCCAAAATAATGACACTGAATTTGTTAAGATTTGGATCTCCCAAAATATGTTTGAGTAAACACCCATCAGTCATGTATTTGATTGCTGTTTCCTAATGTTTAAAAGCAGAGTACAGCAACTTGTAGCATCACAAAACTTCACTAAGATTCAACTAATTCCCCATCCCCAAATGCACAGATCAAACCGCCAAGTTAAAAGAAACATAAAACTGTCTAACAAGGATGGTTAACTATAAAAGACGTCACCAATATAAACAGGAACTAAGGAGTGTCCTGAGATAAAGCAAGTCACCAATAAGGAGATACAAAGAAGCCTGTGGAATGTGGCAAGATAAATTCTTACAGACAAGATATGGGGGATACTTTAGTGGCAGTGCATGCATTCTCTAGCGTGCACAAGGCCCTAGGTCTTGTATGTAGTCTATCCCCAGCATGGCAAACAAACTAAAAAAAACTTTGCTAACTTGGTTAATTAAGCTGCCAAGTTTTCCACTGACTTCAAGAACATCAAGACCCAGTATTGAACGAGCTGGGTAGTCTTTGTCAACTTGACATAAACTATAGTCACCTGAGAGGAGGGAACCTCAACTGAGAAACTGTCTCCAAAGATCAGCCTCTGGACATGCTATAGGGCATTTTCTTGATTAACTGAGGTGGGCAGTGCCATCCTGGGACAGATGGTTGTAGAAGGTTCTATGATAAAGCAAACTGAGCAAGCCATTGAAAACAAGTCAGTCAACAGCACTCCATGGCCTCTATGTCTATTGCTGCATCTAGATTCCTGCCTTGGTTTCCCTAAATGATGATCTGTAACCTGTAAGCCAAGTGAACTCTTTCCTCCCCAAGTCAGTTTTGGTTAACATTTTATCACAGTAATAAAAAACAAACTAAGATAATGAATAGACTCTGAAAACAGCTAAGTGTGATAAGAGGTACAAAGTAAATACTGTGTTATGCCACTTAGATACTTTGACTAGGCATGTTCATAGAGGTGAGAGCCACAGGGGCTGAAAACAGTTTCTGTTTGAGATTATAAAAAAGTTCTGAAAATAGCAGTGATAGTTAAACAACACTGTAAACTGTGACTGAACCTGATGCTACTGAATTATACACTTAAGATGGTTAAAATGGCAACGTTCATCTTATGTACATTTTATACTACAACAAAATAGTTTAAATATGAATGCCACCAACACTAGGTTTGAAGAGATGGTCTAGTGATTAAGAGCACTTGCTGTTCTTGCAGAGGAGCCTAGTTTGGTTCCCTGCACCTACATGGTAACTCACAATCATCTATTAATTTCAATTCCAGGAAATCCAATGCCCTCTTCTGCCCTTCTCAGGTATCAGGCACGCATGTAGCACACAAACATACATGCAGACAAAAACAACTATACACATAAAACAGATTTTTAAGGTATAATTTTTAAATGCAAATAACTTATGATTTTAAAAAAAGTATCTTAAGAAAAATAAACATTACCTTCATTTGATAATGGATAAACTAGCTGAGTAAGGAGAAAAGAGGGTACTGGGTACCTAAGAGATAAAGCTTTAACCATATGCAACAAAAATTAATTCTAGGGGCTGGAGAGATGCCTTAGGAGTAAAGAACACTTGCTGCTTTTTCTCAGAGAAGCAGGATTCAGTTGCCAGTACCTGTAAGGTAGATCCATCCCATCTATAATTCTAGTTGCAGATACCTGTTGCCCTCTTCTGGACTCCTCAAGCACCAGGCATGTACATGGTGCACATATACCACACAGACAGGCAAAATACATGCATAAAAAGTCAAAAAAAACATAACAAAACAAAAATACCTTACTTTTTGTGAATTCTGAGGACTGAACTCAGGTCCTCATGCTTCAAGGCAGGTCCTTTACCAACTGAGTTATGTCCCCAGGCCATACATCACCCTACCCCATCCCCACTCTTTTAAGGTTTGCCTATTTTTTAATTTATTTGAAGGAGCTAGCTTTTATGAAGGAGCTAGCCTACTTGGGGAGTTCCAGGCCAGTGAGAGACCATGAGTGAAAAACAAACAACACACATACACACACATGGCACTTGAGGGGCAACACTTAAAGTTACCCATTGACCACCACACATAAGTGCGTACAAGAGATCACAGAAAGACAAACATAAGAGTTAGGGATGTAAGTTTATAGTACTTTAAAATGTACACCAGTAAAACTTTTGTACCTTGGAGCTGCAATCATCAAAACGAACTTGGTATCCTACTTTAGAGCCCAAAGTGCATTTCATTTCTTCAGCAACCCTCTGAGCAACTGATATGGCAGCAACTTTTCGTGGCTGAGTCACGCCAATCATGCCATGTTGTGAAAATCCTATAAAAACCAGAAACAGAAACACACAACGTTAGTTAGCAATGGTTTCTTCCTACTGAACTAAGATTAAAATTGTTGCTGGTCAATCAATACAAATAGTATGAATGTTTCCAAAGGAAAATCCTCCAAATGGCAACATACTGTAGCATATTTGCAAATACACTACAAATAAATCCATTGATTTAAAATAGAAATGCACACTCAGAGACCAGAAAGAAAGTTCAGCAGTTAAGCATGCTTGCCTGATGACCTGAGTTCCATCCCAAATCCCACAGAGGCAGGAGGGAACTAACTCCCTAAAGTTACGCTCTGACCTCCACATGCACACTGTGTCACACATCTGTCTATACACACATATACTGATATAAAAGGAAGTTAATTTTAAAAAATACAGATGCATAGCCATTCTAAATGTACAAATGTTAATTAGGTGTGAGGTTTTCATTTTTCAGTTTTTAAAGATTTATTTATTTATTTTGTATGCAGTGTTCTATCTGCATGTGTATGGGCAGAAGATCTCATTATAGATGGTTGTGAAACACCATGTGGTTGCTGGGAATTGAACTCAGGACCTCTGGAAGAACAACCAGTGCTCTTAAGCGCCGAGCCATCTCTCCAGCCCCCATTTTTCAATTATCATTCGTAAATAAGCCAAGATTCTGTAGGTTTGGGTTGTTTGTTTTACTTTTTGACAAGATCTCATTATGCTGTCATACTTCCCTCAAACTCCTAAGCTCTACTGATTGTCTTGGCTTCACCTCCCAAGTAGCTGGTACTATAGGCATAAAGACTGAACCTGGCTTAGGAAGTGTAAAAATGAAATCTAATAACATCCACACACTTCCTAAACTTTTCCTTGACACAGAAGTAGAACTGGTCTTAAATAAACCACATTTCCATAAGTTTCTGAAGATATTTTAACCATGAAAATGGAGATGCAATATATATTAGGTAGCACTTTTTTTTAATAACATGAAAATAATGGTATGCCTTAGCATCAGATTAGGTTAATATAAGAGCCAGACGTGATGGAGGTCAGCATGAGAGTAGATGGAGGCCATTCTCAAAATAAAATTAATTAAAAGTTGGGCAGTGGATGGTGCATTCCTTCAATCCCAGCACTTGGGAGGCACAGGCAGGAGTATATCTGTGAGTTCTAGGCTGACCTGGTCTACAAGAGCTAGTTCCAGGACAGGCTCCAAAGCTACAGAGAAACC
>LOJH01022036.1:0-14935 GCA_001685095.1 Ellobius talpinus
TGACTTCAAACTAAAATCAATCAGAAGAGATGGAGATGGACATTTTATACTTATGCTTCTTTTTAAAGCGTCATGGACATACTCGATAGTGAGTCAACCACATTGAGTTCCTCTCTGCATTAGGCTTTTGTACAGACAGGCTCTGATCATATGCTGTTTTTCGATAGACTTCTGTTTTTTTTTTCTGAATTGTAAATTAGTGGAAGATTCTTTTCTATTGTTTAATCATCTAACTTTTCCCTAGTGTAGTAAGGGGTGCTCTTTAAAAACTGAAGTATTTGACCTCCTTATAATTATACAGTGACACATTTCCAGAGTGGGTATTTAAAAAAATAATGTTTAATAACTTATAAAATATTTTTATGGGCTGTTCCACTGGCATATCTTCTCACACAGTGGTTGCTGGCTTCTATTCTTTTCTAATCTGAAACCATAATTATTGTGATTAGCTTCCTTTTCATCTTTTCTATTTCTTCTCCCTTCATGTGTTACTGTTGACTTCTGAGATCTCTTAGGAGAAAAATCTGTGTTTGGGTTGATCATTGTTGAGTTGAAAACAATACTTCAAAGAGCTTTCTCTCTGTGTCCAGGCCACCTCAGTGACTGTTGACCTTTACTTGTATGGTCCGTATGAAGCTAATGTTCTGATTTCAGGTAGAACCAGATGTGTCCAGAAAATAATAACTGTCTGAATCATGTGTTTGCCTGAACACTTGTAATGGGCTATATGGACTTTTCACCATTCTCATAGCCCAGTGGAGAATATTTATCTTCTGTCACAAAAATAATAGAGTAGAATATGAGAAAAATGTGCAGTAAATCAGTCTAGGAGAAAGCTTAGATTTGGAGTGCAAAAATCACAAGTTCTAGATCCAACTCGTATGTAGTGCTGGGAAAAGACTACAGGATTTGTAGTCATCCAAAGTTTGCATCACTACTTGGCGACTTTGAGCATGGACAGATAACCTTGAGTCTTAAAAGTTATAGCTTTTCAGAGAGCAAAGTGGTGGAGTCAGTTCCAATGGATATAGCTACGAAACATTCCTGCACCTAAGGCTCGGGGAACATTGTGGAAAGATTTTAAGAGCCAGAGAATCAGGGAGTTTGCTGTGAGCTTGTTTTTCATAGCCATATTAGAAGCTAAACCCATAAAGATTCTGAATGCTTAACTGTGATCTGAACAAGGATAGCATGGGTAGACATATCACCTAGAAGCTGGGTAGTTAGAGGCCAGAAAGAGGAGGTTGGGAAGCTGGCTGGAAAGTTTCCTTTCTGGCCTGAAGTTGGTCATTGCTGGGCATTATAGAATGTTGGGGTGATCAGTAACATCTTAATATTTCTTGGGGTTCATTGGGCAGGACAGTCAAGAATCTAGGGGAACAAGTTAATTTACTTCTAGAAGTCAAATTGGGGTCATTACTGAAATTGTCACAGTTCAGCCAAAATGGAGGAGTTCACAAAATGCTATTGCCCTGGCCAACAGTAGCGTCAGGGACTGTGCTCTGCCATTTTACTGGATTTCTCCGTTGCAGAGTGTTCCCAGCTACTATGGGATTATCTCAGAAGCAGTGGCAGGCATCAGACTTTCAGTCCTATTGTGTCCTGTGTCTTCTTACTCTTCCCTGTTAACTGGGCAGCATGGGGTATTTTAACAGGTTTGGTCCTTCAGGCAGACTAACGCGGGTAACATTTCCACTTCAACTACTCATTCCTTCAGTCCTCCTCTTTTACTTTTTTTATTTTAAATCTCTGAATATCAATTTAATGACAGGCTTTCTGCTACAGAATAAATAAGTTAGTGGGTGAATGGTAAAGGTGATTTAGAGCAGCACTTTCCGAACTTTCATGTGCACATAAATCACCCGTAGACTGCGTTAAAATGCAATTCTGATTTGTAGGTCTGCTGTGACAAGGGCGCTATATTTCGAAGCTAATCCACGGTGCTGTGGTCTTTGGACCATTCTCTCACTGCCGAGTGTTTCAAGACAACACCATAGGATGCAGCTCATCTGTGTACCGTTTCTTTTCCAGTTGTGTTGAAAGAATTGCATTCAGTTGATGTGACCAGTTGCAGAGGGAATGTAACCACCTTAAACTCTACCCACAGACTGTTACAAGAAAAGCAATTCCCAACTTGAGAAAGAACACTATAAACTTGATGTGAACACAACAAAAACAGATCTTTTCCTCCATCACAGGAATCTGATGACTCTCAAGTGATGCCCTTTTCTTTTTGCTCAGCTGGATGTTAAATTACCCTACAATGTTGCTCAGAATGGAATCCCTCAGAACTGGGAGGAGATTGGTTATTAAACCTATCCTGGTGCATGGGCCACATGCTTATCTCAGCATTTTGGCTGCTGTAACATCTGAATAAAAGAAAAGTTAAGTCCACCTTTATTCCCTTGCCTTCTGATTTGTCATCTGCTCAATAGACACATTCATAAATAATTCTGTTGGAACTGGCTAGACAATGCTAATCTGGGTGATGAAGCCCTGTGCAGAGCATATGGAGGTGCCGTGTAAGAACGCTTCTGGGGCCAGGCTCATGCCCTCTCTTTCTCTTTCCAGGGAGGAGAACACTGTTACTACCAGGGCCAGATCCGAGGAAACCCTGGCTCATTTGTTGCCCTGTCAACATGCCATGGACTCCAGTAAGTGTCACATAAATTATTTATACATTTGCTGTTTCAGTGACTTTTCTTTGTGTTTAATGTATTAGTAAAATTTAGAGTTTCAGAATGTACTAGTACAATGTTAGAGTTTCGGGAGCCAGAGGCTTTGAAATTATGCTGCCATACAGTGATACTTAGAGAATTTTTGTAGTTTCGTCTAGATACAGACTGGAGTGGCTTGGGTTGCTTTGTTTTCCGTTCCTGGGGATGATTAGCTCCTCAAAACCAATTCAACCCTCTACTCTTCCTTGATTTGAATCTTTCTATTTTCCTGAAATGATAGAAATTCTAGCATATGAACATTCAAGGCTCTCTGCACAAACAACACAGATGACCTCAGAAGCTCTGTGTTCAGCAGAACCCACGTAACTCACAGCACCGTGGGAGGGGACACACACGCGCATGGAGCTCTGAGGGCGAGTTTGTCTTTCCTTGCTTCCTTTCTCACGACCTTCCTCTTGCAGAATGTTTGCTGATGGTGAACATGGGAATACACCTCTCTCCGTCCTGTCCGGGATGGTGATGCATGTGTTTACGGCCTCTCGAGAACTACCAGTTCATCTCCGAGCATCCTGTTTAGACTGAATCATTTGATTCTTTCTGGTGTGTTTTACTTTGTTAGGTTTGTTGTTGCTGTTTGTTTGCACAGAGTGAGCTAAGACAACTACTTTTAAGTTTTGTTGCTAGATATCCTTTTAGTGGTGACTTGGAAATATGGCCTTTTCCATCTAATCGACTGGTACCATGAGCCGCTGTGTATCCATCACTAGAAACGTCATGGCAATTGTAGCTTGGCTGAGTCTGACACTCAGTGCAGTAGTATGCAGGGCAAATGTAGCCTGGCTTCATCTTGTGGAATATTACAGGTATATATTTTTTTGAGAAAGGAAAAATAAATAACACCAGGGCCAGAAACAAACAGAGAATTGGCGCTGAAGGACAGGAAGAGCCTGAGCTCCCCCAAGGTGCCACTGCAGCAGGTGGAGTGGGCCCTGTGGCATGCTTTCAGAGAACCTTGAGTGGGTGTTAGTTCTGAAATCTGCAGTGGCGATGGAATGAGAAAGGCTGGAGAGTCTGGCTGGTGGCCCAAGTGACAGCTCTGGCCAAGCTCTGGAGAGAGGTACGTTAGACAGACAGACAGAGAAACTGCCAGGATAAGTAGATGGCCAGAGGACAGAGGCCATGCACACGCTTAATGCAACGCTTCTTGCTTCTTGTGACAAATAAATGCATATTTATTTTGCATATGTTCCTCGAGTGAAGAGAGGTTAACGACATGGCATCTTTGCCTTGATTTTCTTACCAGATGAAAGAAATGTTGAAATCATTGCCATAGTAAAAGTGGTGTTCCTTATCTCAACACAGCAGGCCTGTAGGCTTGGAATATTATCTTTGATCTTGCTGATGTTTATACCAGCAAATGTGTGTTGGAAGGAAGCGTGATATAAAAGTGAGAGCCCTTCCCCACCTCTGTATTGCTCACAGAATCTCAGCCCAAGTCACAGTGTGAGCATGGTGCTCACTGCTCTCCGGTTTGCGTCCCAGTTTCCCAAATGGACAGTGTCTGAGACCCAGGAGGAAGTCATGAGCTTCTCCTATGGGCTCTACTGGGCATGAGCGTCTAAGACAAGAGCTGATTCTAACCTCCCACAGTCCTCTAAGGAAGGTGGGAACTGTAAACAGCGCCTCTCAGGATCCTGCCTCAGTTGCTTTAAGTTAGTATATTTCGTATCTACCTCCTCTCTTTCACTTAAAACTAAGCAAAGTGAAACCAGTAGAAAAGTCTCCAAGTACAGAGTTGTGTGCCACGGTGCTTAGGCTTTCTTAGATGTTAGAGACATTGTTCGTCCTTTTTGTTACTGATGAACCGTATTATGATCATGATTTTACTTCTGAACACAATTGCTTCTAGAATATGTTGGAGGGTTATTGCGGAACATTAAAGGACATAGGCTATCTCAGTATAATGGTTTAGGTATAAGCCATATTACTTCATGCAGAATTCCTCTATTATGAGTGACCAAGTACATAATGAGGTTTATTCATGTTTCTGATTCACTGCATTTAGCTGAAGAACATAAAATGGAAAAATTATATTAATAATCTTTTTCTCATAGAGTCTATGGGGGTACAATTTTACAAATTCAAAAGATTAATAGCAATATTTTGATCCATGTATGTTTGATGTTATCACAAAATCTTATAACTAAAAACCTAAAAAAATGAGATCAAATATAAGTTTATTGCCCTCTTGTGGAAATTTGTAAAAATCACTGTTTCCTTTCAAAGTCTTATTTTAATTCAGCTTTATAGCAATTTAGCTCAACTGTTCTGCAGTTATTTGGTTCGATCTATAGGGTTTAATTGCTTTAGGCTTAATATATGTAGAATTTATGTCATAATGTAAAGCTGTCAACCCGCAAAGCAAATGAAACAGTTGTTTTACTATTATTTATTATTATTAAGGTATTAGTAAAAACATGTTGATATGAGGAATCAGAATCTTTTTATTTTTAATTTTTTTATTCTCATACATTACATTCTGACCACAGTTTCCTCTCTCTCCACTCCTCTTAGTACCCCCCACAACCTCACCTCTCCTCTCCCCAGATCAACTCCTCCTCCACGTCCTTAAAAAAGGAGCACACTGGAGATGTGGTGGCACACACCTTTAATCCCAGCACTCAAGGGGCAGGGCAGGGGGATCTTTGTGAGTACGAGGTCAGCCTGGTGGTCTACAGAGAGACTTCCAGGACAGCCATGACTGTTACACAGAGAAATCCTATCTTGAACTCCCTCCCCTACATAAAAAATGAGCAGGCCTCCCAGGGATACCAACTGAACATGGCATAACAAATTACAATAAGGCTAGGCACAAACCCTCCTATCAAGGCTGCACGAGGTACCATAGAGGAGGAAAAAGGTCCCAAGTACAGGCAAGAGCGTCAGGGACACGTCCACTCCCACAAGAGCACCAAGCTGCACAGTCATGGCGTCTATTCAGAGGATCTAGATCAGAACCATACAGGGTCTGTGATTGTTGCTTCAGTCTCTGTGAGCTCCATTGAACCCTGCTTAGTTGATTCTGTTCTACTGGTGTCCTTGACCCCTCTGGCTCCTACAATCCTTTTCCACTCTTTTTGTGGGGTTCCCCCGGCTCCACCTAGTGTTTGACTGTGGGGCTTTGCATCTGCTCAGTTGCTGAATGATGCCTCTCTGATGACAACGGGGCTAGGCAGTTGTCCATGAGTACAGCAGAATATCATCAGCAATCCTTTCATTGACTTTTTTCTTTGCCAGTAGTGTTTGTTCCTGTCCTGGGTTTCTAGGCCATCCAGGCCAACCAGGCGTGGGCTCCCTCCTGTGGACTGGGCCTCCAGTTGGGTCAGGCATTGCTTGGGAACTCCCACATTTCTGTGCCACCATTAGCTTAGCATATATTGTAGGGAGGACAGAATGTAGGTTGAAGGTTTTGAGGCTGTGTTGATGGCCCAGTTCCACCTCTGGGAGCCTTACTTGGTTATAGATGACGGTTTGAGCTCTGTATGCCCTGTTACTAAGAGGCTTCACTAGGGTCACTCTTGTAGATTCCAGGGAATTTCCATTGTACTAGGTTTCTAAATAATTTCCCAAATGGTTCCTCAATTCCAGTCTGTTCTCCTAGTATTCTCCCTCCATCCCACCCTGACCTGATCCTTCTCATACCCATCCCTACCCATTCCCAGTTCACCCATAAACTCTGTTCTATTTCCCCTTCCTAGAGAGATCCACAGGTGTCCTCTTGAACTGTCCTTGTTACTTAGCCTCTCTGGGTCTGTGGATTGGAGCATGGTTATCCTCTACTTTATATCTAGTATCCACTTATGAGTGAGCATATACCATGTTATACCATGTTGGTCTTTCTGGTTCTGGGTTGCCTCACTCAGAATGATTTTTTTTTAGTTCCATCCATTTGCCTACACATTTCACGATATTATTGTTTTTAACAGCTGAGTAATACTCCATTGTGTAAATGTACCATATTTTCTTTATCCATTCTTTGGTTAAGGGACATCTAGGTAGTTTCCAGTTTCTGGCTGTTGTGAATAAAGCTACTATGAACACAGTTACGCAAGTGTTCTTGTGGTAGGATGGAACATCTTTTGGGTATAAGAATGTTATAATTAGGTCTTGAGGTAGATAGATTCCCAATTTTCTGAGGAATCACTATATTGATTTACATAATGTCTGCACAAGTTTGCACTCCCACCAGTGATGGAGGAGTTTCCAATTGCTCTACATCCTCTCCAGCATGAGCTGTCACTTGTGTTTTTGATCTTAGCCATTACGACAGGTGTAAGATGGAATCTCAAATTAGTTTTGTTTTGTATTTCTCTGGTGGCTAAGGATGCTGAACATTTCTTTAAGTGTTTCTCAGCCATTTTGAATTCCTCTGTTGTGAATTATGTTTAGATCTCTACCCCATTTTTAGTTTGATTACTTGGTTTGTTGATGAAATTAGTCTGTAACTCTCTTTCCCCTTATTGAATCTTTGTGTGGTTTGGGTATCAGGGTGACTGTGGCCTCATAAAATGAATTTGACAATGTTCTTATGTTTCTATTTTGTGAAATAATTTGAGAAGTATTGGCATTAACTCTTATTTCAAATTCTGGTAGAATTATGGGCTAAAAGCCCTTGGCCCTGGGCTATTTTTGGTTGGGAGATTTTTAATGACTGCTTCTATTTCTTTAAGGGTTATAGGTCTTATTTAAATTATTTATCTGATATTGATTTAACTTTGGTAAATGTTATCTATCAAGAAAATTATCCATTTCTTTTAAGTTTTCCAATTTTGTAGAGTAGAGTTTTTTAAAATATGACCTTCTGGCCTTCAGAGTCTCCACTGAGAAGTCGGGCATAATTCTGATAGGTCTGCCTTTATATATTACCTGGCCTTTTTATTTTGCAGCTCTTAATATTCTTTCTTTATTGTATATGTTTAGTGTTATAATTATTATGTGGAGAGGTGACTATCTTTTCTGGTACAATCTTTTTGGCGTTCTGTATGCTTCTTGTACCTTTGTAGGCATATCCTTCTTTAGGTTAGGAAAATTTTCTTCTATGATTTTGTTAAAAGTATTTTCTGGGCCTTTGATCTGAAATTCGTCTCTTTCTTCCATTCCTATTATTTTTAGGGTTTGTCTTTTCATAGTGTCTCAGACTTCCTGGATGTGTTCTTACACTGGCATCTAGGTGGCTGAGTTTGGTTGGGATGATTATAGCTCTAGGTGCCCATTTCTGAGTTTGTCTTTGTTGTCTGGGTACCTTGTTCCCTGGGTTCTGTTTCCCCTCTGGTTCTCTGGCTGGAATAGCCTGTGGTTGAGTAGAGCTTGGGCTGAACTTCTGATGGCTAGGATGGCCTCTCTTTGAGCAGGGGTTCCTCTGCAGGAGATGGAAGCTGGGGTACTGTGATGGGGAGGGGTGGGGCAATTGGCAGTAGTCTGGGTGGGCACTTAATGGGGATAGTGCTCAGGCAGGCAGACTACCTTTGATTTTTTTGGTTTGACCTCTGGTCAAGCAAGGGGCCTCTGCTAGAACTGGGGGGGGTTGGATACCATGACAAGGAGCAGAAGGGTGATTTAGGCTATGGTGGATAGGAACAGATAAAGTGGGCATGGTTCAGTTGAGCAGGGGTGAATCAGAATCTTCCAAGTGCAGATAATTTCAGAATCTTTCTTTCTTACTTAATGATGCTTTCTTACACAACATACATTGAAGCCCAATAATGAAAAAACTGATTTTCTAATTTGACATTATTCTAGCTTGCTTTCTATTGCTGTGAAGAAACACTGACCAAATGCAACTTGGGGAGGAAAGGGCTTATTTTATCTTATACACTGTAGTCCATCTTCAGTGGAAGCCAGGGCAGGAACACAAGGCAGGGCAGGAACTGAGGAAGAACTGAGAAGAAATGCTGCTTTCTGGTTTGCTCTCCTTGGTTTGGTCAACTTATCTTCTTATACAACCCAGATCCATCTGCTCAGGCTTAGTACTGCCTGTAGTAGCCTGGACTCTCCCATGTCAGTCCGTGCTCAAGAAAATGTCCCATAGGCTTGTCTGCAGGCCCGTCTAATGGGGGTAGCTCAATGGAGAGTCCCTCTTCCCAAGTAGAGCTTGGCTTTTGCCAAGTTCACAAAAACTGTGACAGGAAGCAAAATAATCTGCTTGCCATGTGAACACTGGCAAAGATTAATGGTTATATAATGTTCTGGGTAGATCTGGACAGTTCTCAGCAGTGATAGAGAGAAAAAATTCTGTCATACTTTGCCCGTTTTGAAGAGGAGTCAACACAGGCGTATACATCGCTAATAGAATATTATGATAATATTACATTGAAACTACATCTATTTATCTTTAAATTCCAATTCTGTGTCATCCAAACATTTGCACTTGAAAGCTGTGCAGATGTGAGAATGTCTGTTCTGTGGGTATATTAGAGTTTAAGGCATGTGGAAGATGTCCCATCAGGGATGAAAGAATTTAGACAGAGAGAGACCTGGAAACCATTGTAATTATAGCTCAGGGAAATCAATAGATTTCGTAGCATTATCTTCGAGAGAAAAATAATATTCTGTATCTAACAGTGTTGCTATCATGTGAGCCTTTAAACCCTAAATTGAAATGGTAATGTAGAAGATCACAGCTCTGCTCCCCTCGGGTGCCTGAACAAAGATGAGTATCAGTGACAGCACGAGGCACCTGATCTCAGTAGAAGCACTGTTTGTCCGACCAGAGGGGTATCAGGAGTTTTCTGAACAGGAGATGATGCCATGTGTGCTTCAACACTCCCTGTGGTGGTTGTCTTGAGAATGGCCCTAGAGGCTCATATATTTACATACTTAGCCTCTAGTTGGTAATAGACGGGATTAGGAGGTGTGGCCTTGTTGGAAGAGGTGTGACACTTGGGATTGGCTTTGAGGTTTCAAAATCCCAGTCTCTGTCTCTGCCTGCTACCTGAGGATCAGGGTGTAGCTCTCAGCTACTTCTCCATCATCATGCCTGCCTGTTGTCATGCTTCCCACCATAGATCCAGGACCAACTCTCTGAAACTGTAAGCAGGTCCCCAGTTAAATGCTTTCTTGTATGAGTTGCCTTGGTCATGATGTCTCTTTACAGCGATAGAATAGGAACTAAGGCACCCTTTTATAGGATTTGTAAATAGCAGATAGCCATCTCCAGCATAAGAGGTCCCAAGCGCTCCTGATTTGTGCCCTCCTTCCTGTCCTCTGCCTGCTGCGGCTGCTCACTGTATTCCTTCTAAAACTGTTACTTTATTTAGTGTCAGTGCTGTCTTTACACTGCTTAGATTAAAACCTTGGGGTCTTGGTTGATATTTTTTTCTGGCAAAGTCCACATAAAACTTTTCAACAACATCTTTTTGGTTCTATTTTCAAAATATATCTTGTTTGGGCCTGTGGGTCAATGATATAACGTGCTTAGACTGTGAGGCCCTAGGTTTAATCCTCAACAGCAAAAAGACTTACATACATGTAAATGCATATGCACACACACACACACACACAGAGCCTCCAGAATTTGGCCAGTTCTCACCACTTCTGTAATTACCACTATCTTCTTTGGGTTATTATAGTAATCCTATTCTACTAATCCCTGCCCTTAGTCTTGCTATTCTATAGGGTATTCTAACACTATAGCAAGGATATTTTAAGACGGGGAGAACCAAACATATTGGCTCATGCCTGCTATTTTAGCACTTGGGAGGCAGAGGCAGATATATTGCTGTTAGTTCAGAGTCAGCCTAGGGTTGACTGTCACTGTCTCAATAAACAAGCAATAAAACAAAATAGGGAGAAGGCATTTCCTCTCTTTGGAAGTCTGCTTGTCCGTCTTCTCATTAGAGTAACAGCCAAGGCCCTCAGAAGAGACTACCTACTATATCCACCAATGGGCCTCTGACTGCATTTTTCCGTTACTCTGTCCCCTGCCCATGTCTGCTCTCACCGTGTTGTCCCCTTACTTTTCCTGGATCATGCCACGAGAGCAACTGAAATGCCCTTTGTACAGTATAAATAAGCCATCTTCCTTGTGGAGCCGTACCCTGAACTCCTAGCAGAAATCCAGTCTTCTCGTTCCGCTCTCTCACACCTAGGCTTCTAGTGCTAATCACTCACTTGAACCTGCTTGATTTCCACCATAAAGTCCATGTTCACCTAGCTTACATTTCCTTCCTTATTGTGTGTTTATTTTTTTTATTATCCCCAAAATGTAATTCAACAGAAAATTGTTCCCTTTACTGGCCCTACCTCCTGCATCTGCAGCCGTGCCTTGTTGGTTCCCTGTCGGTTCACTCTGAATGAATGAGCAAAGGTGGTTTCTGGTTGCAGATGATCCCATGTACCCAGACTGCGCAGTTTCCTGTCTTCCTTGTGTGAGAGATGGAATCTAGGAAGGCTACTTCAGTGTCTCTCCTGGACAGGTGGTCATGGGTTCTCCCTTTACAGTTGTGAAAAGATTCAGTTCGAGTTGTTCAAATGCATTCATCTTATTGCCGAAGCACCTGCCAGTGTGTGGTTGGAGCCCATTCTCAGGGTCAAGCAGCCCATGTCATCAGCATTGCCCAGGTGTTTCTGCTGTTGTGGGCTTTGTTGGTCTTCTCAGTACTGGATCTCTGTGTATGTTAGGGGAACGCTCAACAACCAAGCTGTATCCTTACCTGCTGTAGCATTTGATTTTTGGGCAGGCTCTTCTGAATCTGCCCAGGTCAGCCTTGACCATGGATCTTCTTGCTGCCATCTGCCTCCAAGTACTTGGGATTGCAAGCTTATTTCACCACTTCCAGCTGCTGAGACTTGTTTTAATTTCTGAGCAGAACTAACAGAGCACACTAGAATTAAAGGAGTCTGCTGCCACTCAGGTCTGGGACTTGTTTTAAGTATGGCTTCCAGAGTCCAACCCCGAAGTCTGAGGAGGGTTTTTTTTTGAGAATTATACTTTCACAGATATTCTAGGGTAGCCTTTATTGTAAGTCTCAGAATTCCATGTTAGAAGAATAATGAAAAGCATAGAATTCAGTCTTGAGCTTGGAGTTCAAGATGGGAAGATCTGCCTTCGCGAGGTCAGAGACAAGTGTAGGTGCTCTGCCTGTGCTGTGTGCCACCTGTCTGCTGAGGATGGGTGGCTCTGGGGAACAGACACTGAAAGTAACCAGGCCTGTGCTGCTGACCCTAAAACAATCTTGCTCTGAATGAGACTTGGTAGCTCTGTCTAATTATTTTCTTGTGCTTGGCAGTGGGATGTTCTTTGATGGGAACCACACATATCTCATTGAGCCGGAAGAAAACGAGACCTCCCACGTAAGTGCTCCACCTGCCGTGCGAACGGCATCATTGGTGCCGAGACCTTAGTCTCGTTCATTCATTTACACCGTTTGTGTATGTTTGTGTTTTTAGGGGCAGGACTACACACACACACACACACACACACACACACACACATGCACGATACTGGGTATGTTGGGAATACTTTCCCTGAAGTGTCTTCTGAAGCCACCACTTCTCTCTGTTGCATGATGGGCCTTAATTTAGACGGCTACACCAAATATCATGACTGTGTGTCTTATGCCACAAAGGATTTTCTCATAGTTCTCTAGGCTGTGACATTAAAAATCGAGGTGACAGTAGGGCTGGTGTCCTGCGAGCGCTCTCCCCTTGGGTGGTAACTGGTTGCCTTCCTGCTGTATTTTCACTTGGCAGAGAGATATTTCTGATCATCTCTTCCTCTCTGTATAAGGACATCAGCCATACTGATCAAAGTGCCATCATTTCAGCCTCATTGACCCTTCATTATTTCCTCCTATTAGGAAAGGACTGAGTTAACATTATAGACTACAATGCTCTCATTGCTCTATGGCTAAGGCCAAATCTGTCGGACTACAGGGAAACAATACAGTTTTCAATTCTTTCTTTGCATATACAAATGAACTTCCTTGTTTCATGCCATGCTGGTCAAACATTTACAGAGGAAGTAATTTCCAGGAATGCACGTTGTTTTTTCACCTCTTAAACAACCCTGTTTGGGGAATCATCTGATTTGTGTTCCCTGAGGACCACAAAAAAAAAGCTGCTTTATCACTTTGCAGGGCACTGACTTTTTAGAGGCTGTAGTTAACTTACATACTAGGGCATTCTATTTCTTTAGCACTTAGATGAAGCCAGATGAAATCATTTGAATGTTTAATAATTTTGCTTAGAAGAAAAAGTGTTGTGTTATTTCTTGCTTTCTGGAACTGTCTATGTCAGGATTCTGGGCATCCCTTGTATCTGTTGTTTTGCTTGCAGTCACCAGGAAAATTGGCTACCTAAGCTATCTGGCTCTTAATGTAGGGGCAGGAATCATGAAAGAAACCAGTCATTAACCCATTTTCCAAGAGGTCTTACATTTCCTTGGGGCCATAGGCCCATTCGTTTATTTTCCGTTACTGCAGCTTCGACCTTTCTGCCCGTGAAGCTTTTGGGTTGCAATTGGTGACTGCAGTGTTAGAAGAACGGGGCTGCACAGCTGCTCATAGCCCCTTATAAACCTGGAGCACCATAGTCAAGCTACATTTCCCTAGTCCTAGCTTCTCCAGCTACAATCGCCTGAAGCCAAAGATACTTGCCTGCCATGTGCTTAATCTCTGCCCTTTGTGTCATTTCAGGAGGAGTCTCATTTTCACTCGGTTTACAAATCCAGACTGTTTGAATTTCCCTTGGATGACCTCCCAACTGGTATGGTATTCATATTGGGGATTTCTTTTAAACAACAACCCAGTAATTCAGTTGCTACTTTAGAACGAATATATATACTAAATAATAATTGAAAATTGCTCTTGACATTTTAGGGGTCTGTCGAGTTGCACCAAAGGGAAGAATAAAATGCAAACTGACTTCTTGTTTACAATTAAAGAAAAATATGACTTAAGCACACAGAAGGAACACTTAAGAAATTAAGACTCAATGTTAGGAATGAGACATAATTTAGAGTAAAACTGGTAAATGATGTGAAAATCCATCCTTGGGAAAATGATGGTTTTGTGAACACTGCCATGAATCATCTCCCCATGTGCTGTTTCTTTCCTCTTTTTTTGCTGTAGCATTTTAAGCAAAAGCTATCATTTAGCCTTTTATATAATTGTTTGCTACTTGTGAAATGGGCACATATTTTCCTCTCATTTGTGTTTATAGCTTAATTGCTGCAAACGTCGATTGGAGAGGGGCATCGACATGTCACATGGCCAGCGGAGCTGACCTGGCTGCTAGCACCCCATGTTTGTGGGACTCTGATTATGCAGTGGGCATTTACCTCTAGCTCCTTTTAATTAACTTTGTTTTTGCCGTAGCTTTGTATGTTAATATAACATGAAGATGAAGAAACAGAGGTTCAGCTAGTATGTCTTTTCCAGGGTCCCACAGCTACTAAAGGTCAAGGATCATGATACTTTGAAAGACTCCTGTGAGACTCACAGGAAGATGTGAAAACATTGCCAGCCTAAAGCAGAAAGCTCATAGCATCTTGTTAGAGAATGAAGTGAATGCTGAGCTCTAATACCCCTTCGTCTCTGGGTTGAGTTGTGACTCACTGGCCTCCTATAGTTCTGCCACAGAGAAACTAGCACTTTTTACTGTGGTGAAGGGATTAAAGATCCCATTTGATAGGCTCCACTGTTTTGGAGGCCGGTGACATTGCTCAGAGAGGAATGGCACTTACCACAAAAGCCTAGTGATCTGCTTTGGTCCCCAGAGCCCACATAAAAGCTGGAGAGAACAGACTCCACGGAGCTGTCCTCTGACCTCCCTGTGGGGCGTGGCACGTGCATACTCCCAGCTATTGCACACACACAAAATAGTAAAATTTGAAAAAGAATCTATCCTTAGGGAAGTCTGCCGATAAATGCACAGATGCTCTTGCTCTACGGAGAAGCGTGCTGTCCTTTCGCCAAACTTATGAAACTTCTCGTAATGTCAGTTATGGGAACAGAATTAATCATGAATGGCTGTGTGAGAATAAAGCTACAGTGTAATAGGTCTTACTGGAAGCAATCAACATTGATTAATATTTAAAGTAATAATGATTCCCCACCAAAGACTTCAGTATAGAAATATAATCATACAATTTTTTTAAAGCTTTGTTCAGGGTTCTTTTTCAGAAATAATTACAGAAGTGACTTGGCTTTCTTTCTTTCTTTCTTCCTTCCTTCCTTCCTTCCTTCCTTCCTTCCTTC